>VMDR010004794.1:0-56802 GCA_007922815.1 Macrotus californicus
CGCCAGCCACCGCCCTGCGCGCGTCCTCTCCGGCCCGTCTCGCCCCTCCTACCTGTATGGATGAAAGTTTCTCCTTTAGTTCCTTGGTTGTCGGACTTCCATACAGTTCGATTTTCTGTCAGTTCTGGTTGTTTTTTGTTTTAAAATTTGTTGTTGTCCTTCTTTTGGTTGTACGAGGAGGCACAGTGTGTCTACCTATCCATTCTCTTTCCTTTTCTTTATGTATACCCAAGGAAAGGATGAGTGGTTGGTAATTTACAAGCTATATGTTACCATACTGAGATTATACGTCTGTTTTAAAGACATACTGTAAAATACACGTTCTGAAATGCCATAATACTATCATTTTATCCATTGTTCTCATTAATTTGGAAGACCTATTTATATAATGGTAATGACCTGTGGCCTTTCAAGATTTTTAAAAATTAAGTTTATAATTTTAAAAACATGCCTGTTCATTTTGTTTTGTTTTGTTTTTACCTAAAAACTCTAGTTTTTGAAATATCTTACTGGCTTCCAGAAAAATACCTTGACTAAGCTCACCAGCCATAAGGAAGCTGTGCTATATAGCACAGCTCTCACAGAAGGCGGAATCCTTAAGCGCTAGTTTCAGTGTTTGACTTTGGTAGACATTCCTCTGCTTTATGATTTCTTCAGTGTGGCAGTTTTATGTGATTGACTGAAATGTGGTTCTTCTTCAAGTATCACTATTGAAGGTGCTATTTGAGTTTCACTTCCTTAGGATATATGGAATTATATAAGAGCCACTTGGAGTTATTAAAGTTGTCCTGTACTCTGACCATGGCAATAATCAGCCATAGTCATAACCTAAGTTGGCCAGGATGAGCATTTGTCTTTCACTGAACCTAACGTGAGTTCTTGCTCACAGTAGCCTCTTAGTATATACTGTCTGTTCATTGATGGTATCCTTAAATATGGAGTCCTGGCTCAGGATTTAAGAGTGGCAACTGAGTGCATAGGACATAGGGGACATATGTATAACTTGAGGCTTGACTTCCCATAACTTTAAGGTTGGCCGTTATGTTTTTCCTAGTTTCATAAATTTCATGGTGTAATTACAACTCACTTATGATAAACATGTTGGTGCATGTCTCTCAAATTTAAGGCATAGGCGAAAATATGCTAGATCCAGCCCAATGTAGAAGTTTGAGTGACCAGGCCAGTTCACAGAACTTCCTCTGTAAGCCCTTCCAAATTGACCCACCAGATCAGGCCAGTGTTCCCTTTTCACTATGGAGCCCCAACATCTCATGAACCTGTTAACGTAGGAATAGCGTCTGTGCTGCTGTGTTCACACTGTCCCCAAACATAGGAGAACGTTGCAGATTCTTGACATTTTGACATTCTGCTTGCACAGAAAACATTATTAAATAGATCATTGGAGGAAAGCAGACTTTAAAAGTTGCCTTTCCCTTAAGGCAAGAAGGAAAAACTACAACTTCTGAGACCAGTACATCTGTTGCGATCAGTGGGAATAGGGGCTTTTTTTGTGGTGGTCAGGCCAGCTGTTGGCTCATAGTCAGGTAGGCTTGCCACCATTGGCCTCCCTCCCAGTATCTCTTCTAAAAATCATCTAAAAGTCACAAAGCCTTTTAGGTCTTACCTGAAGTTCAGAGGTCATTCCTAACACCTTTTCTGCTTTTTGAGATGGTTCACTGTTCTTAGAGTAGCTGTGATGGGTGTCATCTTCTTGATATTCTTGCCTGCAGCTAACAAGATAGCCACAAGCTTTTCCAAGGTAGGAAGAGCTTTAGAGATCTGTTATAAATTTCCACCCGGTGTAAGAATTGTGTCTTAACAATTGGTCATCCATCTCTGATTGACTACTCCTAGCCACAGAATTTATTGATCTACAAGGTAATTCAGTGTTGGAAATCTGAAGGCATTGGAATTTAGGCCAAACTTTACCCTTCTTTATTTTCGTGGACCACTGTTGAGCCCTCAGTTACCAGCTCTGGGGCATTTGTCACAATTGTTACATGCTGCCGCCTCTACCACTCCTCTCCAAGTCTTGTTGTAAGCCATGTGCCTTCAGTTCGTTGTCTTTTTGCATGATATGATTTACAGATACTTCACCATCATTGCTAGCAAGCATTTACTTTACGATACACTCACTCCGAGTTTTGTGATGTTCTTCTTTAGCTTCGTAAAGCAGCACCAGTAACTCTGGCTGTGGAGAGAGTGAGATTGTTATCTTCCTTAATCTGGAAACCATATTTCTTTTAATTTAGCGTAGCTATATTAACAGCCAGTTCACATAGTTGGTTTTTATGGTTTTTTGGAGTTTTACTCAGCTGAAACATTTACATATTTTTCATATACACTGCCATCCAGGCTTTCTGCATTTTGTGGTTATGTAATTGATTTTGAGACCTAAACCTCTTAGATGTCATGTTATTTTATCCCATTACTACTAATACTGGAATATTTTTCAGTCCTGATTCTGTTACTGATGATTCTGTTTTTAAAAGGCTGGTTTTTCATTGTGATTGCATACCCTCCTGTCCATAAGACTATATGCTCCTTAAGAACAAAGCTTGTACTGTGTCTCAGTTGTAAAGGCCCAGCATAGTTCTTTCACGTAGTAAACAGTTGGGAATTATTTTGGTGACAAAGAAGTTAGAAAGATTTGATAAGCATGCCTTTTTAGAGTTTTGCCAAGTTATTAATAAAAAATTTCTCTGGGAATGGACAAAAATGGAAATTTATTTGGAAAGTAGATCCGTTGACAAGAAAGTAGACACGGTTTTACCGTCTCATTATAAATGTGAACACAAACACCAGAGTTTTTTTGCTAACTTACAAGCACAAGCATTTCTCTCCCTATTTTTCTAAAGCGAGTTCCCAGCTGCAGTCGTGACTCATCTCAGTGGTTAATGTTTGAGCAGCCAGAGCACATATGCCACTCTCGTCAGAACCACACAGCAACCAAGATAATGTGATCGTTTTTTACTCACTGATGCTCTGTCATTATTCAGTACAGGCCAGTGATTTGCAAAATGTACTTTAAAAAAAATCTCATTGTGACTGAGGTTTGTTCAGGAAAATATAAAATAAATGGATGGAATTTGGGGGGAGAAATGAGTGATTATGAATTTAAAGAATACTGTGGTTGTTACTCTTGTGACCAGAGCTTGAGGCTTTAAATTCTTAAAATAGGGACTTTTGTGTTGTCACATGAGAACATGGACGTTTCTTCCTTCAGTCACCAGATCATAACCTTTACCTTGGGTTTTGACCCTCAAGTTGCCCTGACCATGGGATCTTGTTTCTACTCTGGTTTCATACCAGTTTTCTCCTCATGTGGAGGTAGAACAAAATGGTAGCACTGGATGATCATGAACACGGTTTAAGCTGGAGCTCTTCCTGATTGTTCCTTCTTTTCCTTGTTTGATCTCTATTTCTTCCCATCCAACCCACTCTGTTCTCTCATGGGCAGTCACACTTCCAGCTTTGTTTGCTGTTGGTAGCTTTGCCATCAAGAATTTCAAGACCTGATTATTCACTGTGAGGGCTGATATCTCAAGATATTCAGGGAAGAAAGCAAAGGGAGACTTGAGGGCCGTGAAACAGAATGAGGATCTTGATCTTCCTAATAGCTACCATTTTTTCCTTTTTTCCCACTTATTGTAGAAACCAAATCACAAAATATTGAAGGATATTTTGAAAGGAGATAATGATCCATGCTCTTACCACCCTGATGCAGCTACATTTTATTTGACATTTCTCTCCTTTTCACAAGCAGATATATGTCAGTTAATCTCAGTTCCCATGCAACAGCATGTTTTCTTTCACTCTGTCATTGTAACGTTTGTCATGATGCTGCAGTGTCCCTGTTTCCAGTCATTGTATAATGTCCCATTGGTTTCAAAAACTATAATTTAGCCAACCATTTTGTGTTGTCACATATTTAGATTGCTTTTATTTGAGGAAATCATTTTCTACTCTTTTTGATTCCTGAGTATTATTACAGTCAGAACTTTTCTTTCATGTGTTCTTCCATTTATTCCCAATTATGTGATAATGGTGACGATTTTTCAAATGTTCAGGGAGCTATTAAGTGATAGATTCAGTTTATTCTAAATGATTCTAGAGCAGAAATTATTGAAAGAAATTTCAGAAGATAAATTTTGGCTTTGTATAACAGTTTTAACAGTGTGAAAGTAATCTAAATGTCATCAACATGGAACTGGATAAAAAATGATGATATGTAGAAGGTAGAGTCCTATGTACTAATATGAAAAGATGCTGCAACAAATTTTTAAGTGAAAAGGTTTACAAAACTATATAGCATGATTGTATTCGTGTAGCACAAGAAATACATATATAATAATACAGATAATGTTAACATGAGCATAAAATATCTGAGTGGATATACATAAAGTTTAATAATGATTACCTTTGAAGAGTGCGATTAGAAATGGGAAGCAGTGTCACCGTTAAGTTTTGACTTTAATTCTTTAGTATTGTGCATTTTTCCCCTGACCAGTGTTATAACTAAGTTTTTAAAAACACAGATTATGTGTTTTATTTTGAATACATTATTGTACAGTATATACTTAATTTTTAAAAAAGATTTATTTAGTTATTTTTAAAGAGAGGGGGAGGGAGAGAGAGAGACAGAGAGAACGTTGGTTGCCTCTCACACATGCCCAAGCCCTGACTGGGGAGCAAACCTGCAACCCAGTCATGTGCCCTGACATTGAATCAAACCATCAACCTTATGCTTTGCAGGATGACACCCTGCCAACTGAGCCACACTGGTTAAGGCTACTTCATTTTTTAAAAGACTGCAGCAGTGGCTTTATGGTCTTGTCCTTACCTCTTCCATCACCAAGCAACCTGTTTCTGTCCCCATTTCTCTTGAGCTGTGTGTTAAGAGTTTCAGGCATAAGTTTAACAAATGATAACAGTGATGCAATGCCTTGTTTCCTTTCTTTCCAAACACCTTATAGGAACTAAAAACAAATTGTGAACTGTAGTAAGTTGTCTTATGCAATAGGATTTCCTGTCTCTTAGAGGGAGGGCAGTTTTCAGGCAGAAGTTGAACATTTATACATTCTGGATGTTGTGAGAGGAAATTGTGCATGGGTAAAAAGTTAGAATACATGATTTTTAAGACTTACTTGAATCTAAGATTCTATTAAAAGTAAAACCTTTTCAAGTATACTTTATTGATTTTACTGTTACAGTTGTCCCATTTTTTTTCACTCTTTATTCCCCTCCTCCCTGTACTCACCTCCTCCATCCAGCACTCCCCCCATTTAGTTCATGTCCATGGGTCGTACATGAAAGTTCTTTGGCTTCTCCATTTCCCATACTATTCTTAACCTCCTCCTGTCTATTTTGTACCGACCATTTATGCTTCTTATTCCCTATACCTTTTCCCCCATTCTCCCCTTCTACATCCTCACTGATAATCCTCCATATGATCTTCATTTCTGTGAATCTGTTCCTGTTCTACTTGTTTGCTTAGTTTGTTTCTGATTTTTAGGTTCAGTTGTCGATAGTTGTGAGTTTGTTGTCATTTCACTGTTCAATTTTTTATCATCTTCTTTTTGTTAGATAAATCCCTTAAACATTTTATATTATAAGGGCTTGGTGATGATGCACTCCTTTAACTTGACCTTACCTGGGAAGCACTTTATCTGCTCTTCCATTCTAAATGAAAGCTTTGCTGGATAGAGTAATCTAGGTTGTAGGTCCTTGCCTTCCATGACTTGGAATACCTCTTTCCAGCCCCTTCTTGCCTGTAAGGTTTCTTTTGAGAAATCAGCTTATAGTCTTATGGGAACTCCTTTGTAGGTAACTGTCTCCTTTTCTCTTGCTGCTTTTAAGATTCCTTATCTTTAATCTTGGGTAATTTAATTATGATGTGTCTTGTGTGTTTCTCCTTGGGTCCAACTTCTTTGGGACTCTCTGAGCATCCTGGACTTGCATGTCTGTTTACAACACCAGGTTGGGGAAGTTCTCCTTCATTATGTGTTCGAGTAAGTTTTCAGTTTCTCGTTCTTCCTCTTCTCCGTCTGACACCCCTATGATTCGGATGTTAAAACATTTAAAGTTGTCCCAGAAGTTCCTCAGCCTCTCCTCATGTTTTTGAATTCTCATTTCTTCATTCTGTTCCGGTTGAATGTTTATTTATTCCTTCTGTTCCAAATTGTTTATTGGAGTTCCAGTTTCCTTCTCTTCATTGTTGGTTCCCTGTGTATTTTTCTTTATTTCGCTTTGGATAGCCTTCACTTCTTCCTTTATTTTGTGACTGTGCTCAATCATTTCTGTGAGCCTCCTGATTGCCAGTGCTTTGAATTCTGCATCTGACAGACTGGCTGTCTCCTGTCACTTAGTTCTTTTTCTGGAGGTTTGATCTATTCTTTCATTTGGGCCGTATTTCTTTGTCTCGGCACACATGTCATGTTGTAAGGGGTGGAGCCTTACGTATTCACCAGGGCAGGGCAACCATCTTCATTGTGTTGTGGTGCTGTATGAGGGGGAAGGGTTAGAGAGCAAACAATGCTGCTTGCTCAGCTCTTGTCCCGCTTTGAGTCACTTCCCCTGCTACGCTCAAGCAAATTGGCCCCTTCTGGTGCTGATTCCCAGGTGGGTGGGTTTCTGTTTGTTTTAGGACCCCATGGGTCCCTCCAGTGGACTCTTCTGTGAGATAAGGAGTTTCTCCCACCACCACAACCCGCACAGGTTTTTACAGCCAGAGATTTTGAGGCCTTATTTTGCCCTTGTTGGAACCCTGGGTTGCGCAGTCAGTCTCTCTCCCCAGTTGTTCCTCCTGGTTTATTTGCACATAAATGTGGTACCGCCTGGTCCTCCAGCTTCCGCCTTGCAGGGAGTCCTCTCCACCCCAGCTGCCCATCTCCACCCCTCCTATCAGTCTGGATAACTGTTTCTTCTTGTAACTCCTTGACTGTCAGACTTACATACAGTTCAATTTTCTGGCAGTTCTGATGGCTTTTTTGTTTTTAAATTGGTTGTTGTTGTTCTTTTGGTTGTGCAAGGAAGCAAAACATATCTAACTACGCCTCCATCTTGTCCAGAAGTTAAAAATAAAAACTAAAAGACTACATATTGCTATATAACAAACATCCTAGTACACATATTTATTATAGTTGGTATCTTCCTCAGTTTCAGAAAACGTAAACATATTTTTAGAATTTAATTACATTATATATATAACCCTGGCAAAATGGACATCCAGTGAACCGTGAATCAATAAGAGAACATTATCTAGTGTTTCACATAATGGGATGGCTGGGGGCGAGGTAGGTTTTATGTACAAATCATGGTTCAAACCTGAGAGTGCTGGAGAATTTCTAAATTTATTACAAAGAAAAACTTTTTAAACGTGAAACTCTATAGTTATATGTAATGATTACGAAAAAATATTCTTTCCTCAGTGTTGGAAAGTCAAAGTTTTAGATTTTCTCTGTCACTAAACCAAATACATCCTTCAGTTTTGTCTTATTTTTGCTTCATTTCTTCTTATATCACTACGTTTTCATTTTTCAAAGCACAAAGGACTTTGAAATTGAGTACAGTTAAGCTTTTCTGATGTAGTTTATGTAAGTTGTGCGTACACAAGATTAGGAGTCCGGGACTCAAGGATGGACTCCGTGTTCCCTGAAACTCGCCGGCCTTCGTGGGGTTTCAGCATTGGTTTGGCACAGTGACCAGTCCCACAAGAGGGAAGAGCAGCATTCAGTCATGGTAATTAAAAGCTGTGAGCCTTGGAATCAGCAGATGAGAGCATCCTTTGAATTGTAACCATCTTTCTTATGTTCTTAGCATTTTCTCCAGTCATCAGTATTGTGTTAATTGTATAATAGTCACCATGTCTAAGTCCCAAATTTATTTTCCTGTTATAAGAATGTTTTTAGTTTTCCCTATGTTCTCAGAGTCCTTTCACTTAGAGGAGTATATACATTGTCAATTTTAAAATTTCCTCGCCCAGAAGTCTTTTTATCCTCTACACCTCTCACTTTTGCTTGTATCCGAACACACAGGAACTGGACTTGACACATGACAGGTTTGGGGCAGAGATAGGCAAAACCAGTGACCTAAACACACAGGAAGCCTGTAGATAGGTGAGGGGCAGTATGAGCATGAAGGTTCATGGCTAGGTAAGGGCTGGCCACATGATAAGGGCCTAGTGTAATATATGTTTGGTAATTAAATAAAAAGTGAATAAACCAGAACTGAGCATGCAGCAGAAATGGCGGGAGAAGGGAGGAAAGGTGAGGGAATGAATCAGAAAGGACAGAAACAAATGAAAGAGAATGGGGATTGGTAAATTGCAAGAAAATAGGACTCTAGATATGGAAATGAGAGTACAAATAGATAAAATATGGTGGAGGCCTCTGACTTAGCCAGCAGGAGCAAGTTGCCCTCTATTATTGTTCTCAGATTTAACTGTTTCTTAGGAACAGAGATTTTGAACAATAGCTTTGACGTTTTTAGTAAATAACCTACCCTAGTACTTTGACTAAAAATTCCCCCCACCTCACTTGGCATTTGGGAAGTCCTAACTGTAATATAAACAGACACTACAATGATCTCTTCACCTCTGGACCCTTCCCAATTATAACGAGAGGTCCTAAAAGTAGTGGAGTAACTCACTTCGCTTTGGTTAAATATTTAATACCATTCCTACCTAGCAACTTGCCTGGGAAGAATTCTCAAGGGCTCTAGGAATAAATATGTCATAGCTCATCTAAGTCTGAGCTGCCATGTCCTGGTTCTTGAGCAGCTATTCTAATTTGCTAATGACTATTCTGCTTTGGCTCTCTTATAAAGGAGATGCTAATCCTCAAGTTAAAAAAGACAGCAAGAGCCCTGGCTGGTGTGGCTCAGTGGATTGAGCACTACTAGCCTACGAACCAAAGAGTTGCGGGTTCGATTCTCAGTCAGGGCACATTCCTGGGTTGTGGGCTGGGTCAGGTCTCCAGTAGGGGGCGTGCGAGGGACAACCACACATTCACGTTTTTCTCCCTCTCTTTCTCACTTCCTTCCCCTTGTCTAAAATAAATAAAATCTTTTAAAAAATTAAAAAAACAACAAGATATGTACTATAATTTCATAATATAACAAAGCCAAGGCAAAAATCTCATGAGACAGAGAATGCAAGTCAACTTAGGTATCCAGTAGGTACTTTGTTATTTCATTTTTCCCATTTTTGAGCACAGAGAAGTTTAGTAACTAATTTACCTAGGGTCACACAGTAGGCAAAACTAAGCTAGAAATGTTTGTCCTATGTTTTTGTATAATATTCAACGCAATTCCTATCAAGATACCAATGGTGTATTTCACACAACTAGAATAAATGTAACAGTTTTTATATATATACACACACACACACGCACACGCATACATATACTTAACAGATACCGGGGGCCTTGAACCTTTTATCCCTTACCTAATTATAATACAGTGGTAGAACACAGCCATAAAAATATTTAATTGAAGCAGGCCTAGAACCTCCCCCTAGTGAAAGAATAAGATTTTCTTTTTCACATGGTGCCCCCAAATTTCATGCCTTAGAAGCCTGCCTGTGTTATCTTTAAACCTTTTATGGCCTTTGCTGATCTAGGTTGTGAAACATTTCTTTCCAAAACAAATTAATCATTTATGTTGAAGAGATGTGCCATGTATACAACTGAGAAGTCAGAGCTATCCTATGCAAGCCATTTTTATCCACTGAAACCTTTATGCTGTGAACAAAGTGTTTCTAGAGCTGATTGGGCTTTGCAATTTTGAAGTTTCTGGGAGGGAATGGTATTCTGTATCATAAAAAAATTTAGGAGGTACCGGTTGGTACCAGAAGAAGAGCTTCAAATCTAGGCAACTGTTAAATTCAAAAGAACATAGTGCTCACTTGAGCAGCACATATACTAAAATTGGAGTGATACAGAGAAGATTAGCATGGCCCCTGCACAAAGATGACGCACAAATTTGTGAAGCGTTCCATATTTTTAAAAAAATTAAAAAGAGCATGGTTCTGCTTCAACAGAGGAATAAAGCATGACTTGGAAGAAAATCGTAAGAAAGTGTGAGCTCAACAAAACCCTTTGATAATGTGAACTTCCTGAGGAGTGCATTGTAAACAAGCTGGGCAAACATAGGGAGCAGTACACAGGAAATTAAAATAACATTTGAAAAGATACTGGAAAGGTGGGAATTTTACTTAAAATAGAAGTGAATCATATAACAAGAGCATTTGGGAACAAGTAATGTGCCTCAACTTGGATGTCCAACAGTCAGGAGTGTTTAAAGAATTGAAAAAACTTTGGTCTCCAGTTGGGCAGAAAGTTTTTACAATAAGAAAAGAAGGATCTATGGGTGGTCTTGGTGAAAGAAAATGAAATCTGGATCCTTTCTTGCCATGTATAAGTTTTTACAAATCTCTGCCAGGGGTGTTACAGAGGGAAGAGACATATACCACTAAATTCAGGGCAAACTGATCTTAAATAGTATAAAAGGGAAGCCTTGAAATTACATTTTGAGGACTGTGGAGATTTAGGCACTTGCCGTCTCTAATTACAGGCAGTGTGAATTGCAGCCAAGAATTGGAGCGAGGAGAAAATTTTAGCCCACTTTCTCCAGCTGTTTTTCTGTGACTCAAGTGTGAACCTTGTGCCTGTACTATGCCTCAGTTTCCTTATTCATACAACAGGAAAACCTTCTGTTTCTTATCGAGTTTGCAGACCTGCTGGGGTTGAATGAGGTAATGTCTGTAAAGGCCTTGAATTCTTAAGGGAAAGTCTACCTAAACAAAGCAGTATTGATTTATATTGAAACTGAAGATCTAACTTTCCTGTAGAAATGAAAATACCCTATTTACATTTCTCATAGCTTTAAAAAATATCAGAATGAAGGACAGATTCCCTCTAAAGAGGGTGCCACAGAGGAATCGAGTGGGGAACATTTTCATTTCTGAAAAATTTCTGATGGATTCTCAAGCTATAGTCACTTGGTACTTCCCAGCCTTTCTCTGATTCACCAGAGCAAAATTCTGGCTACTGTGGACCCATTGCATCTATACGATTGAGGGAAGTGTGTGTTTCTTTCAGAGGAGCTGAATGTGGTCAAGTTGAAACGTAATTATTCCCACTCGAGCCTCTGTGGTGGGAAGGGGCAGTTTTACTTCCACAGCTCCAGTTGTGGTCAGGACCAAACGTGAACGGAACCAGCCGGACTGGTCCTTGCGCAGTGGTTACAACGTGGTTTACAGAACAAATAGGTACGGCAGTTTGATCTTTTTTTCTGGAGTTCTTTTCCTGGATAGTGTAAAGGGACAGGTAGAGAATATTTTAGGCTTTGTGGACCATCTGTCTCTCTTGCAGCTATTCAACTCTGTCCTTGTAGCATAAAACAGCCATGAACAATATATAAACAAATGAGCTGTATTTTAAGAAAGCCTTATTCCTGAAATTTGAGTTTTATGTAATAGTCGTGTATCATCAAATTCTCTTCATTAAATTTTTTCAAATATTTTAAAGTACAGAAATTATTCTTAGTGTTCTAATCATGCAAAAGTAGGTGGGCCAGCCAGACTTGGCCTGCGGGCTAGACTTTGCTGACACCTGCTCTAGACTGGCTGTGACCAGCATTCCTCTATTACTCCTTTTTATCACTCCGTTTAATTTGCAGAATACAGAAATTCCCCAAAGAAGCATATTCTGCCCTCGAGGCATTATGTGGAG
Source organism: Macrotus californicus (assembly GCA_007922815.1). Lineage (NCBI taxonomy): Eukaryota > Metazoa > Chordata > Mammalia > Chiroptera > Phyllostomidae > Macrotus > Macrotus californicus. The sequence continues at coordinate 11,733 of VMDR010004794.1, forward strand.
AGCGCTCACAGAGAGCTATACTGCTCATCCTGTGGACTTTTCATGATGTAGTGTGCTGCTGGACCATAAGCTTTTTAAGGGCAGGAAGCATCTTTTATTCATTATTGTAAAACTTGAATCTCACTTGTTCCAAAGAAGAGACTCAACAAAGTCTGTTAAATTGATGAAATCTCAGCATATAAACTCTTTGAGCAGAATTTCAGTGGCGGTGACACCGCCACGTGAGGTCACAGCTTCTTTCCTTCAAGCACACACTCTTCTGTCCAAACTGTCATCATCTTCATTTGCTTATGCCAACAGTTCTTGATAAATTATATTAGGGAAACAGAATAGAGATAGGAATGAATAATTTAAGACATTAGAACAAAGTCCCCAAATTATTTCTACAAGGATTTGATATACAGTTAGAGACATATATATTTACTAGTACCTGTGACCTCAGAGCATCCGAAAACTCTATGGTAAAAGTTCTGGGATTTAAGCTGTTTGAAGGTCACAGTTATGTGTGGTTCTTATTAATATAGTGGCTGTAGCATTGCAGATCTTCAGACGTAAATAGCCCACCAGCAGTTAGAGAATTATTTGGACACAAATTGAACCAGGCATCGTAGCTTGTCAACTTTTGCTTGGCTACACTCTTTAACAGTTATAGTTCAGAAAGATAGCACTCTAGATCTCATACTCTGCCCTCTAAAAAAAACAGAGTAACTTTAGAGAAGGAATTTATCATTATTTACATGCAGTTTGCCCAAAGGAAGAAAATTTTTTCATTTAAAAAATTTTGTAAGTTCTAGCCCTGGCTGTTGTGGCTCAGTGGATCGAGTGCCGCCTGCGAATCAAAGGGTCGCTGGTTCGATTCCCAGTCAGGGCACATGCCTGGGTTGCCAGCCAAGTCTTCAGTAGGGGGCACATGAGAGGCAACCATACATTGATGTTTCTCTCCCTCTCTTTCTCCTTCCCTTCCCCTCTCTCTAAAAATAAATAAATAAAATCTTTAAAAAAAAAGAAAAAGAAATTGTGTAAGTTCTAGAGAAAACTAGTATCACTGATGGTTTGAAAAATATATAAAAGATTTACTTTCTTGAGGACTTCTGATATAGATGGCGGCATAATTAAACACAGCTCACTTCCTTGCATAACATCGAAATTACAACTCAGTTAGCCCTGGCTGATGTCACTCAGTGGATTGAGTGCTGGCCTTTGAAATGATAGGTTGCCTGTTTGATTCCCAGTCAGCGCACATGCCTGCAGATCCCCAGCTGGGGGTGTGTAAGAGTCAACCGATCAAAGTATCTCTCACACATCAATATTTCTGCCCCTGTCTTTCTCCCTTTGTCTCTCTAAAAATAAATACATAAAAATTTTTAAAAATTAAAACTAATAGAACAACCATCACTCAAAACAGTCAGAAAATCAAGTTGAATGGAAGTCTGACAACTATGGAATTAAACCACTTCCATACAGATTTGTAGGAGGGGCAGACGCAGAATGGACTGGTCCCACATCCATGTGTGGTGGATAAAAATTCAGGAGGGATATCTTGGGAGTGAGGGGTCCCAGCCCCACACCAGGGTTCCAGTGCCAGGCAGAGAAGTCCCCAAGAAGAGCCGGTAGGAGAAACTTCTGGATTCCCAAGCAGTTCCTCTTAAAGAATCCACATATGAACTTACTCAGACTCACTCCCTCTGAGCTCCAGCACCGGGGTAGCAGCTTGAAAGGTACCAGTGGCTCACAGGGAGGAACTGAAGTGTCTGGTATCAAGGTGAGAGCTGGGGGACAGCTTTTTCCCAGACAGAAAGGCAGGGGAGCCACAGAGCCAGCAGGCAGGTGTCATATCTGAGACGCCATCAACCTGGCTAACACTGTTTGCCTCACCCTGGAGATCCCCTGGTGTGAGGGTGGGGCTCTTTGCTCCCAAGATATCATCCCTCCCAAATTTTTATCTACCAGTTTGGGACCAACGTGTTCTGAGTCTACACCCCTCATACCAGTCTGGATGGATGTGGTTTCTCTAATTCCGTAGTTGTCAGACTCCCATTCAACTTGATTTCTGTTGGCTCTGACTTATGGTTGTTCTATAATTTAGTTGTAATTTTGATGTGGTTGCGTGAGGAGACGAGCCATGTCTACCTATGCTGCCATCTTGCCTGGAAGTCGCAGTCTAACTGGATTTGTGTATTATGATCAGGTTCAGCAAAAGAGTACTACGTAGCATGGATGTATAGTGTATACAGTGGTACAGAGTTGGTGTAATAAGGCATACATCTACAAAATATTTTCTTAAGTTTTTTTTAGCCAAGCATATATTGTTGAGTTTGAGTAGGTAAATTTGGTTCTTATGCCATTTCACATCACACTCTTCCTTCATTTGAGAAATTTTTATTTAAGGCTTAACCTGGTACCAGGTTAGCTGTTCACCTCTCTGTTTTCTACCTGTAAGCTCCCTAAGGGCAGAATCTGTATCTTATTTATCTTTTTTTTTCTTCCCTCTTTAAAGCAGCTAGTTAGTGTCTTGCACATAGTATTTAGGAAATGATGGTTAATGTGGAGGAAGATGAGCAGTTATGTGTGTGTCTTAGACAACACTATTTTGATTAAAAGTAACAGAATCTTTTCCGGTTAGCTTAGACCCAAAAGAAGGATTTAGTGGGAGATCACAGGGACATACTGTAGACCCAAGGAAGGAAATATACAGGTCTCACTGGAGATTAGAACAGAGGATGTGGAGAACCTCTAGGAATCAAGACAGCTGCTCTTTGTCCCTGGCTTTCTGTTCAACTCTTCTGGACTCTGACACTTCTTTGGGCTCTCCCTCTGTGTAGGGTCATAAAATCTCTTGCCTTGGCTTCTGTTAGCCCTCCTCATTCTCTCCACATCACCAGCCTTCTCAGCTTCTCGTTACACTGTGTAGGCAAAGGCCTTTCATGCAGCAGGCCCTCTCAATTCAAGCACCAGCAGAGATTGACCAGAGTCCTGTGTCCAAATTGCAAGTTCTTGGAAAAAGACTGGCTGATTCAGCTTGGAATAGCTCCTCAGTCCTGGTCCGAGCACCTCATTCAAAGGGGTACAGAGTCGTGTGGACTCCACCACTCAGCAGAGAGCAGGTTCTCTAAGAATGTGGCTTTAAGAACTGGGAGAAAACACTTAATAGTGCGGCAAGAGAATGGTGAGCTTGCAGACGTTGCTTTTTTTCTCTTCCTGTAACGCTTAGAGAAAGCAAAACATTTTTCCTTGAGACAGTTCAACATCTTGAGATTCTCTAAATGGGGAGTAGAGCCTAAAAACAACTGTGTAGTTTCCTGGCATAGGGCAATGAGTAATCCCAGAAAGAAAACTGTTTCTTTAACAACTAATTGTGCCTGTGTTTATTGTACTTACCCATCGAGAATGATCTCAGGAGAAAGAAAAGAATAATCTTGGGAGAAAAACCTGCTTTGGGCCTGTGTTAAGAGAGGCAGACTGTCTCATACTTTGAAGGGGTCTGGAAAGATGAATTCAAGTTTAAAGCCACGTCTACCAAACTTTCACCTTATGAAGGATCTGCTCCTTTCAGTGTGAGGGGCCTATTTGGAATAAGTAAACATGAAAGCAATAGCAGTAACTGCATATTCAAAACAAAAAAGGTGAAGTTCTGTCCTCTGGGTAAATGGTAAGGAGGATGTTTGAAAATATCTGAGCCTTTGTGTGTATTCTTTGCAGAAGGAGCAGCACCCGTGTCACTGTCCTCCTAGGGAGCAGAACCTAAATATAAAAGTGTGCTCGAGTCCGCGAGTCAGTAGCGAGGACTTGAGGTTGGCGTAGTGGGACGGACTCGAGACAAGGAAAGTGTGGTGCGTGCACCATCTTTTCCATTTAGAGAGTGTGTTGCGTGTGTGTGTGTTTCCAAATCCACATACATTGTCCAGAGAACATTTTAAAAGGACATTTAAATGCTTTCCTTGATATTACAACCTAAGTCCAATCTGTGACTAATGCTTAATTTTGTGAGGAAAAAATATAAGGGTGGTTTGATTTAGTGGGCTTGGAAAGGTGTGATTCACATGCTCAGTACTAATAATTGCTAGTATTGAATGGAGTTAATTCAGTGGTGATAGTACCATGAATTTCTGTCTGATTTTCCAAGGATTAAATATGACCTTAACCTTTGTTAACAACTTACACTAGTTAGCCAAAAAAGGAACTGATATTTCTGAAGCTCAGCCTTCTAGACTAAATTCCATGGTTGTGTGTCCTTTATGTGCATTTTCCGTAATTTAAAGCACTGAGATATTTCTTATATTATGGCCAATAAGATACTCTGTGGTACAGTGAAATATAAGCAAAAAAGCTCATACCTAATGCTGTAAGGACTTGCCTGTCTGTGAGAGCTAAACCGCATGTGTACCTTTTCTGTTCCTGAAAACTTTGAAACAGCTCTAAGTCACATGAGGCATATAGACTAATTTCCTTTAATCACGTACATAAAAATTTCCCCCTCTCTCCTGGGTGGGAGGGATTCTATTTTAAACATTTTGCTGGTGACGACTTGTTGAGCCAATTATTTCTTTAATCGCAAATGAAGTGTTGTGAGTTTATTATAGAAATTTTTTGGACTGCGTATACCTCACAGAAACACAAAGTACTAACACCTTTTCAGTGTATTGTTTTGCAAAGTGCAGAACTGCTAGAGATACTTGCTCAGTGCGAAGGCCAAATATGTTACTTGGATTTTGTCTTCTTTAAGCAACTTCATGAAAAATAGAAGGTGAAGTTCCAGAAACAAACCCAAGTAACTCCTATGTAAGTGGACTGGGCTGAAGCATTGAAATCAGTTCCAGAAAACTGGTACTATCTAGTGCTTATGCAAGCAAAGATTTGGGAAATGTCAGTCACCAAAGCCTGTCAGTGGGAGCTTGCTTATAAATGGACACAGACCCTCTGGGTTCTGATGCCATTTCTCCCCTTAATTCAAGGTCATACTTTTCTCTCTTTACTCTTAACTTGTACCTGCATGGTCGTCTTCGTTCTGTCTTCTCACAGCCATTCTTTAGACATTAAGAAAGCTTACTTGAGGTCAAAGACTGAAGTTCCGGTCCAAACTAAGGACTAGAGTAGCTCGGTGACCGTTATAGGACTGACTGTAGCCCTCAGTCACTACCCTCCTAACTCATGGTTTGTAAAGGTTAACCATTAAGAAAAAAAGTAACATCTGTTTAACACCCCCAAAGCTATGGAGTATTATGAAATGAAAAAGAGGAGTCAGTTATTGAAGTGAATTATTCCCATGGATTATGAAAAGGGGAAGCATGTACCCCCCACTGTCTTGTATTAAAACTTAACAGATTTCTTATCAGTGTCATTGGTGAGAGAATTTTCCTCAAGTTCCAGTAATGAACTACATAAAGATAGATAACTTCATGTACCTACTATTAAAATAGTGATCTAGTTGCTAGCTAAGCCCTTCTGTATTTGCAACATAGAATTTATCTATAAGCATGTTTAAGACAAAGACCAACAAAAAGGTGAATTTTTAACATTTGTGACCAGTTATATTCTTGCCACAACTCCTAAGCAAGTAATTTATATTTCACCCACTTAAGAGTTTGTCAGCCCTATACACCTCTGCATTTTTTTAAAGCTTTTCAACAGTCTGACACACTGTTAACTTTTCATCTTTCTTTAAACTTTATATTGCTTTAATTCATCATTCTTTAATAGCCTTTAGCAGTCTCTTACTAATAACAATTAGTTTATTCATAATGCAAGGAGATGAAGTTTACGCTAACAAAAACAGAGAGAGCGTCAGCTGAGTTCATAGCACTATTCTGATTAATTTGAGAGCCGTGGAGTCATAAATGAGATGGTTTCTACCCCTTCAGGAGAGTAGAGCATCACTGGAAGGAAAATTTAATGTTTACTGATTGTAAGGTGTTATACTACTCTCGAAGAGCTCACCTATGTGTCTAAGTAACTATAATGCAAACTAAAATAGTGGAGTGTTATTTTTTAAGGTACAAATAAAATTATATGGAAGTTTTAAAGGGAAAAAGGGTTTATAATTATTTGGAATAGGGAAGGCTTTATTGAGAGCTGTGAGGCTGAACTTTCAAAAAGGGGTATGATTTACTTGGATGTGTTCAGATAGAAGAATAAGAAAGCCCTCCAAGCACAAATAAGCTACAGTCCAGAGACAAGGATGTGTCTGTTCATGCCTTTATTAAAGAGGCACTCACTGAGTTATCCCGGTTGGGTTAAAGACTGTTTTAAGGTAAGCTCTGGGGACTCAGTGGTGAACAAGAACAGACACGTTGCCCCAAGCTTACACTCTGAAAGGGAGACAGCCTGAGATTGGCTCTGGGTGAACAGAATTAGCACTTCTGGAGAGTTCGAAGGAGGGAGAGAGTTGTGGGTTGGAGAAGGCTTTTTGGTCGAGGTCATAGAGATTGCCAAGTATAGAAGCTCTTTCCTGCTGCGTTTTTGCACATAAGACAGCCTCACTTATATTTTTCGTAACTCTTTACAGAGCTGGGCCACTAGCCACGTGTGCATATTGAGCACGTGAAATGTGGCAGATCTGAATATAACATACACACTGAATTTCAGATTTAGTACCTTCCAAAAAGGATGTAAAATATTCCAATAATTTTTAAATTAATTACATGTTAAGGTGATGATATTTTGGATGTTAGGTAAATAAAATATATTATTAAACTTAATTCCACCTCTTTCTTTTTACTTTTATTTTTTAATTATATTTTATTGATTATGCTGTTACAGTTGTCCTGATTTTTCCCCCATGACCCCCTTCACCCAGCACCCCCCCCCCCACTCTCTTAGGGAGTCGCCACACCATTGTTCATGTCAGTGGGTCATATGTATAAGTTCTTTGGCTACTCCATTTCCTATACTGTACTTTACATCCCCATGGCTATTCTTTAACTACCTATTTGTACTTCTTAGTCCTCTCACCTCTTCACCCATGCTCCCCCTCCCGCCTCCCATCTGGCAAACCATCAAAACGTTCACAGTATCCATGATTCTGTCTCTGTTCTTTTGTTTGTTTTTTAGATTCAGTTGTTTGTTTGTTTGTTTGTTTTTAGATTCAGTTGTTGATAGACATGTGTCTGTTGCCATTTTATTGTTCATAGTTTTGATCTTCTTTTTCTTAAATAAGTTCCTTTATCATTTCATGTGGTAATGGTTTGGTGATGATGAACTCCTTTCGTTTCTTCTTGTCTAGGAAACTCTTTGTCTGCCCTTCAAATCTAAATGATAGCTTTGCTGTGTAGAGCAATCTTGGCTTTAGGCCCTAGTTTTTCATGACTTTGAATATTTCTTGCCAATCCCTTCTAGCCTGCAAAGATCCTTTTGAGAAATCAGCTGACAGTCTTATGGGAACTCCCCTGTAGGTAACTAACTTCTTTTCTCTTGCTGCTTTTAAGATTCTCTCTTTATCTTTCACCCTTGGCATTTTAATTATGATGTTTCTTGGAGTGGGCCTCTTTGCATCCATCTTGTTTGAGACTCTCTGTGCTTCCTGGACTTGCATGTCTATTTCCTTCACCAAATCAGAGAAGTTTTCTTTCACTATTTTTTTCAAATAGATTTCCAATTTCTTGCTCTTTCTCTTCTTCTTCTGGTACCCCTATGATGTGAATGTTGGATCTCTGGAAGTTGTCCCAGAGGCTGCTTATACTGTCCTCATTTTTTGGATTCTCTTTTCTTCTTCTTCTTGTTCTGATTGGTTGTTTTTTGCTTCCTTACATTCCAAATCATTGATGTGATTCTTAGTTTCATCCACTCTACTGTTGTTTTCCTGTAAATTGTGCTTTATTTCAATTAGTGTATCCTTCATTTCTGACTGGATCTTTTTTATGCTGTCAAGGTCCTCATTAAGTTCCTTAAGCATCATTATAACCAGTGTTTTGAACTCTGCATCTGGTAGATTGCTTATCTCCATTTTGTTTAGCTTTTTTTCTGGAGTTTTGATCTGTTTTTTCATTTGGGCCATGTTTCATTGTCTCCTTGTTTTGGCAGCCTCCCTGTGTTTGTTTGTATGTATTAAGTAGAGCTGCTTTAACTCCATGTCTTGGTAGTGTGGCCTATTGTAGTAGGTGTCCTGTAGGGTCCAGTGGCACAGCCTCCCCTGTGACCCAAGCTGGGTAGCCGAGGTGCACCCTTCGTGTGGCCTGAGGACACCCTCCTCTTGTAGTTGAGCCTTGGTTGCTGTTGGCAGATTAATGGGAGGGATTTACCCAGGCCAGTCTGCTGCAAGGACTTGCTGTGACCACTGACCACCAACCTCCGCCCTCTGTGGAGGATCAGCTGTGCAGGGGCAGGGTCGTGGTGCTTCCACATGGTCTGTAGCTGTTCAGTGGATGTGCTGGGCCTGGGGTTTCTCAGGTGGTGCAGGCCAAGGTCAGCCCCCACCTGTGTTTTACCCAGGGCCACCCTGCCTGAGCTATGAAACAATCTGAGATAGCTGCTACTTATGCTGGGCTTGAAGATTCCCAAGCTGTGAATCTAAGATAGCTACTGCTAGTGCTGGGTCTGGGGCTCACTGTAGCCAGCTACTGCTTGTGTGAGGGTATTTAGGAAGTTGTGCAGCATGAGCCAAGACCAGCCATTCATATGAAAAAGCAGCTGGTTGGGCCCATAAGTTGGGTGGGGTGGAGTCTCTGAGTATCTCCAAGGCAGGTCAAACAGTGTTAGCCAGGTTGATGAAGTCTCAGATATGGCACTAGCTTGCTGGCTTTGTGGAGGAGGGTTTAGAAAAGGGACAATGGCCTCTGCTCACCTTGATGCCAGACACTTCAGTTTCTCCCAGTAAACCACTGGTGCCTTTCCAGCTGCTACACTGGTGCTGGAGCTCAGAGGGAATAAGTCCAAGTAGGTGAATCAGTGTGTGGGTCCTTTAAGAGGAACTGCTTGGGGCTCCAGCAGTTTCTTCCACCAACTCAATCTCTGCTGTTTTTTACAGCTGGAAGTAGTGGGGATTTCTCTTCCTGGCACTGGAACCCTGGGTTGAAGGGCCTGGTATGGGGTTGGGACTCCTTGCTCCCAAGATAGCCCTCCCGAATTTTTATCCACCTGACATGGGCAAGGGACCAGCCCATTCTGTGTCTGTGCCCACGCCCCTTCTACCAGTCTGGATGGATGTGGTTTCTTTAATTCTGTAGTTGTCAGACTTCCATTGAACTGAATTTCTGAAGGCTCCGAGTGCTGGTTGTTCCATATTTCGGTTGTAATTTTGATGTGGTTGTGTGTAGTGGCCAGCCATGTCTGCCTACACCAGCACCTTGACTGGAAGTCTCTTTTTACTTTTAAAGTTTGGCTTCTAGCCCTGGTCAGGTGGTTCAGTTGTTGGAGTGTTGTCCCATGCACCAAAAGGTTGCAGGTTCAATTCCCAGTCTGGGCACACACCTAGGTTGCGCGTTCAATATTTGGTCAGAGCATGTATGGATGGCAACTGATCGATGTTTCTCTCTCACGTCAGTATTTCTTTCTCCCTCCACGTCCCCCCTCACCTTCCCCCCCACCTTTAAAATCAGTAAACATATTCTCAGGTGAGGATTAAAAACTGTTCTAAAAAATTGGCTGCTAGAAAACTTAAATTCATTGTTGTCATTCATGGCTCGCACTGTATTTTTGTTCCAGAGTGCTGCCTGCTATAATGCAGTAGTGAGTTCCTAGTGAGTTCCCAGTGTGTGCTTAGGAGAAAACACTTCCTGTGAAGCTGTTATTAAAGATGTATTAAGGCAACATGGGTATATAATACTCAGATACATCTTTACTTTTCCTTTTTATTCTTTTGATCGTTTTATTTACTCAGATGTCTGTTGCCTTTGCAACTTTATTAATGGCCTGTGCCATATTTTTTAGAGACATTTACTCAACCAACCAATGGTTCAAAATTAAAAGAACTCCAGGTGAGAGCATAATAGTCTTAGTCTTCCAGGTTTAGAGAGCTGCTGCTCTGGTTTTCCTTTGGTGCTTTTAGCTCCCTGTATACTTGCTGCCTCCTCAGCCTCAGATTCACTCCCTCCCCTCCAGCCTAAGCAGTGCTTGACCGTCCTTCTTCAGGAGTCGGCCTGTGACCCCTGTTCTGTGAAGTTTGCTCCAGCTCCTTCAGTCAAGGTTAGATACCCTTTTTTGCTGTTACCACAGCACTCCATTCTCACTTGTGATGTTTGATGAATGGAGAAACTAACCACCAGACACTTCAAACCTAATTGAATTTGGAACTGGGAAGCAGGAACATTGCAGCACTTATTCCTCAGTCTAACTCAAAATCAGCAAGATAAATGAGTTTACTTTGCTTTCATTCAAGTCTCCTTGCCTGCTCAGTGATCAGAATTAAAAGGTCATCTTGAATGTCCCATCAGGTCACATCTTTTCTGACTGGAGAGAGATTTGGGTAAAGGCCCAAATGAGAAAACAATGGCAGGCAGGGGCATCTGTCCCACCGACTGGTTGTGTGTTCTGTGGCAAGCCACGTAAACTCTGCTTTTCCTGTTCAGTAAACAAGGGTGACACTTGGTACTTTACTCTCCCTGGACTGTTGTGATGCTTAAGGAGGGGTATTCCAATATTAACAGAGTTCAGTGTAAAGGACACTCTAGTTCTGTGCTGTGATTAGACAGTGCGCCTTAGTGGGTTTTGTTTTTTCTCAGGACGCTTCTGGGAACAATTTGTTAAATGGGCCCCAAGTTAATGAAAACATATGCCTGTCTGCTTTTTATACTTTCTGTATTAATGTAAGCATATGCCAAGTTACCTTCTGGATTTCTAAATGATCAATTTACTAGGCCTTATTTGACAGTTGACTCCTTGGTAGTTGTATTAGAAAAATACCACTAAATGAGTTCCTGATTTAATCTTACCTGTGCTTTTATAAGGGAAATATTATTCTTTCTTTATTTACTTGAGTTTATAATCTTTCGGCGTTATCAGTATGTTGTGATGTACTATTAGGTTCATATACTGATCATGTTTTACAGAATCTTTATAAGATCAGTTAATCTCCTGTCAGGGTAATATGATCCAGTAGTACTTGCTGTCACTCTAGATGTCCTTGAATTTAGGGCATAGACAGGTACATGTGATACAGAAAAAAACAACAACCCTGAGACTTGGAGGCAAAAGTTGGGGTTTAGGTCTTGCCTGTACCACCCATTACATGACATAAGCCAGTCACTTCGGGTAAATATCTATATGTACTTATTAGTTTCAAATGGGAGCACCTATATAAAAACATTTCATAAACTGTAAAACAGTTTAGGACCAAAAGACTTTTGTGATAGGAGTATTCTTTGAGTGAAATTTTCTAATTGTAGCATTGAACGACTAATGGGGTAGGAAGGATTCTCCTGACTTTGAAATATCAATGGTAATTTGGAAAAAAAGCTAGGAGATATCCTCCAAAAGCTAGGGGATAACTTTGTGCTGGGACTTTGGAAATAATGGGTTAAGGCGGGTTCTGAAAGCATTTTTAAATCTCCAGGGGCCTAGATACATAAGAAATAGGACTGTAGTACTAACTGTTGAAAATAGGTCCAAGACCCAGGACAGAACAGGGACCTAAGAGGATTTAGGACTATGACAGTTTGACAGTATATACTAAAAGGTTAAATACGCATACCCCTTGACTCAGCATTTTCTCTGCAAGGAATATACCCAGATACATTTGCATTCTTGCCCAAAAATTGTGGGCACAAGGATTTGTTGCAGTATTATATGCATATTTGGCTCAACACTTTCATTTTCAGGTGAGTTCAGTCTCACTTAAGAGAGAGAGTGGGTGGGGGAAGAATTTCTTGGCTAGCAGGACTGAGAAGTCCAGCACTAGTCTCACCTCAGGCCAGCCAGATCTAGGATCAGCACTCTCCTTGGCCCCCAGGTTATGTGGTGTATTTGTTCATCTCTCCGTTGCTCACAGCTCTGCTTTCTCTGTGTTAGTTTCATTCTCAGGTAGGCAGTCTACCTATTCCCATGTAGTAGTCTCTGGCAGCTCCTTGCAGTTAGCCATCACAGCGAGGGAGGGTGGGTGGGGGTGGGGGGAGAATGCTGCTCCTCTGAGATTCCAAGGAAGTCCTAGAATTTACTGTCATTGTACCAACATGGCTTAAGCATCCAACCTTGATCCAGTTTCCTGAGGCAGGGGGATGGAGGAGGTGGGATAGGGAGCGCAGAGAATAATTTTGGCAGTCACGTGAATGAAAGGGAACAACAGAGGCAGAGAATGTGGGCAGCTGGTAAAAGAAGAGAGCAGTGAATCTGCAGGTGAGAGATCTGGTTATGTTTACTTGGGCAACCCTGTTTGTTACCTAGGAGAGGGCACACAACATCTCGTAGTCTGTCTCCTGTGTGAAGTGGAGTTACTATTAGTGGTTCCCCTGTTTCTTCACAGGATGACTGAGGTTTAAGTGAGATGGACAAGGGCCACTTAGGTAAAGAAAAAAAACATGTAATTCCAAGTTATCCAAGATCAAAATGAAGAATTCGCCTATAGATCACTGGGATAAGAAAGGGGAAGGAAGATGTCATCAGACTTCCTTTGCACATTAGATGACTTAGGTGACTAATTTTGTCTGTCATTTAATCTATTCAGATGGGCAGGTAGTTTTCTGAAAGAACAGAACACATTTATATTTGTGTGAAGCTTTTGCTGCTATTAAAATAAATAGTTCTGCACAGTTCACCTACATGTGGGAACAGTAGGAAGACAAAATTGCAGTTACCACATACAACCGTCATGGAAGAAAATACACAGAAGAAAGTCAGTGTAAAACTACAACTCTGAATTAATCATTTCTATGGGATTCAAACAAGAAATACTCAGAAATATCAATTGTGTTAGCATTCCCTGCACATTTAAAATCTGATTAATTTTCCCTGATTAGTGTTGCTTCCTGGCTTGGGCATTGTCCCACAAAATGAAAGGTGACCACTTCGATTCCTGGTCAGGACACTTGCTTGGGTTGCAGGCCAGGTCCTTGTTTGGGGGCATGCAAGAGGAGGCTGACAGATGTTTCTTTCGCACATGGATGTTTCTTTCCCCCTCGCTCCCCCTCCATTCCCCTCTCTCTAAAAATATGTAAAATCTGAATAATTTGTTTTGCTCTGTATATATGTGTATTTAGCATTTTGAGGCAAGAATTGTACAGTCCAAATAGAAAATTCAAGTGGTGTTTCATTGAACTGTATTTATTTACTCACTTAGTACTTATTCTACCTTTATCTAGCATGTGCTCGAACTAGCCTAGGCATCGACATGCAGACGTAATTAACACTTAGTGGTCACTACCTTCAAAGTCTTCCAGGGGTAAGGAAGACAGCCACAGGGACAGAAATAGTGTGACGGGTGTGGAGCATAGGGTGGTCAGGAAGGGGTTCACTGTACTTTGGGAAGCTTCTTTTATTTTTCTTCTCATTCCTTCTAAATGCTTGCTAGAACTTGGACTTTTTAGTTATTGTTCAGATGTGTGTGAGGAGGAATTCAGCATCTCTTCTTGGCTTTTAAAATTCTCTTTATGCTCTGGCCAGTGTGGTTCAGTTGGAGTGTGGCTGATTTGGAGAGTCATCCCGTGGACTGGAAGGTTGCAGGTTTGACCCTCAGTTAGGATGCTTACCTAGGGTGCAGGTTCAATCCCCTGTCAGGGTGCAAATGGGAGGCAGCCAGTCAGTGTTTCTGTCTCACGTTGATGTTTCTTACTTTTTCTCTCCCACTCCCCCTCTCTCGCTCCCTTTCTCTAAAAGCAATGGAAAAATAATGTCCTTGGGTGAGGATAAAAAAAAATTCCGTCTTCATAATTTAAATCACAGGAACTGCAATTCTAAGGAAAGTGAAAAGCTTTCGTAGACTGAGTTATAACCCCTTAAGTTTACCAGTTCTGAGTTGAGTTAGTCTTTTTGGAAAGAGAAGGGATCCCCCACCACCAGTGCATAAAATACTTTATAAACGGTTTTATCTTAGATACTGTCTACTACAGAAGGAATCCATCTTCCTCTCTTGGGCTTTCTTTCCTGACTCCTTTGGATAAATAAAACTTTGAACCTATTTACTTTCAGGTTCAAGGCCTTGGTAGTTGTGTATGTGTGATAGGGAGGTGGTACAAGCGGTTTCTGTGGCTCACTGCCTTCCCTCACCTTCCCCCCTCCCCCATACAAATTTGAGCTAATGTCAGCAGCATATGCCTCACGGTAGTCCAGTTCCCAAGAGGCCTGTGAACAAGAGGAATGGAAAACATTTTTCATTATGACACACAGAGTAATCCTGATTCCTTAATTCTGGGTCTAGCTGTTCTTTTTATTAAACCAGCATTTTGAGTAGATTCGTATGTTGAACTGGTTCATATTGTAAAGAGGCATTTTTCAGAGTCAGAAAAATGAGAGGGATTCTGTTCTTTTCTTAAAAGGGAAACACATGTATTGTCTCATATCTTTGTAATAATGCCTTGTTTTAGTAGAGTTATTTCCTGAGTTGTAAAGGCTATGGTTTCATTTTCCACTTTCACTTCTTCCTGTGGAATATCACCCTGTTTATCTACCTGTTCTTTCTGCTTTCTTGATAAGTGGATTTGTTTACCATTATTGATGGTAATTCCCCGTGTATTAATAATTCCTTGATTCTCTCAAACACTAAAGAACATTCGGTAGTTGTGCTGGAAGCCACTACCATTGGTGGGACCAAGGCTAGTTTAATTTTGGAGAAAAACTATCCTTTCTTTAAATGTTAAAAAACAAACTATAAACAAAAGAAAAGAATTGCCGAGGTAATTATGCCCTTAAAGGTTTTTTCCAGCCCTGACATTGGAAGACAGTTATCACCAACATATGCTTATTTTTTCATAGAATATTAACATAGAAGTTGGTTTTTATTATATCAAGATATTAATGTAGGTATGGGACTTTGAAATTGCTTTACAGGTAGGTAATTTAGTTTTTCAAAAAGATGAAAGGCTAATTATTAGGCAATAATGTGATAAAATTACCAAAAGCTTCAATGTGGTTCTATTTCAGTTCTCAGCCTGATGTGCATTTAAAAATATCTCTACTTAGAGTAGTTACT
The DNA here is from genome assembly GCA_007922815.1 of Macrotus californicus. Taxonomy (NCBI): domain Eukaryota; kingdom Metazoa; phylum Chordata; class Mammalia; order Chiroptera; family Phyllostomidae; genus Macrotus; species Macrotus californicus. The sequence goes on from VMDR010004794.1 coordinate 26,782, forward strand.
GTTCATAATGCATTATGAAATCTTTTTAGGTAACAGCTTGGATCATAAAGAAACCATTATCCTTGATTTGGTGTGTTTAATCCAAGTTCAGTATATGACAGACTGAATATTAGCTGTAGTGTCGCACACCTCACTTCCTGTTTTATGCAACTTGGTGTGTGTGTGTGTGTGTGAGCCATATGTCCAGCAGGGTTTTAAGACCATGTTACTGATGGGTGGAAAAACTGTTTCATAGTACCCTACAAAAATACATAAAATACAACATGCAGTTTTGGTTTACAAGAGATTTAACCTGTGGCTAAAGGAAGTCCAATGAAATCTATTATGAATCCTTCAGAATAGGAGAATTCAGAATTCCTTTCTTTAATTTTGAAGGGAGAACTCATTAGTGCTTTATTTCCAGAATAGATGAGAGATTATGAAACTGATTTGGTTTCCGAAATACCATGGACTGAAGAATTCAGTATATATCTACCTTGCCTACCCCTGTTACTTCATTTTCATTCCTCATAATGTGTAGGAAGTACCCTGTTTCCCACGTGTATAGTTTGTGCTGCATTTAAAACTTTGCCCTCATACCCAGTCTTATGAAAACGTTTCACAGCATAATGTTGAATAATTAAAAGTTTCTTGAGCAGTAATGCTTAGGATGGCTCTGCAAGAGATGAATAAAATGTAAAACACAAGGGTTCTCATTTAAATGCAGCCTGGTGGTAAATAATTGCTGTGTGATAGTCTCTGACCAAAGAGACACTTTCTTAGTGACCTGTATCTGTGTGTCACCATCGGCATTGGCCACTTTACAGGAAATCTTGCAAGAAAGCAGACACAGAAATGGAACTTGCGTGGGTGTCTTTCTGTACAAGTAGTTCTAATAAATTAGGGCTGCATCTCCCAAAGAGACTTTTATGCTCAGAAGCACATTTCTATAATATCTAAGAAACTCTAAACAAGTCTTTTAAATAGCCTTAAAATGATTCCCTTCAAACAGTATTGAGTCTAATTGTTCTGATGTGAAAGAACTTATGAAAGAAACTGGTCTGTCAATGGTTTCTGAGTCCTGGTGCTATATTAGTCATAAAACAAAGCAATGCCCTTTATTTTTACCCTCTAGATACAGAATTTTCCAGCCAGGGTTACACTTCAGAATCGCCTGTGCAGCTGTGCTTACATCCACCGCAAGAAATTCTGTTTTCATAGGTTTGAAATGAGGTCACTGCATCTGTTTTTTAAAGTTTTAGAGGTGTTTCTAATAGACACACTTCCAGTTGAGTACCACTACCAGCTTACATTTGAATTTGTACCACACATATTCTCTGGAACATGGAAGCAGCTTTCATTCCTAGTGGTTCTATGGCTTTACAAAGACTAGATCCAAGACTCCGACCTGAGCTCTTCGTACACTAGTCCTTGGACCTAGTCCATCTTTGAGAAAAGCTTCAAAGCCTCTCAGTAATTGAGAAGTTGTCTTGAGCTTCCCAAAGCCTGCCAGGGTATTGTGAGGGCTCAGAGTATTTAATAAAAGGAACAGTAATGCCGCCAAGAGGAATTTCTCACATCTTTGAAGCTACCAGGCAGGAGTCATGAGTGATATAACTCCCAGTTAGAAATTATAGCCATCACTCAGAATACTTTTGTGACTTTTTTGTAAATGTAGACATTTCTGACGAGATGCCTAGATTTGGTATTAAAGATTGTCAGGAACAAGATGATCATTTGTCTCATTTAAACTGATCCTTAAGAATTGGCAGCAAGTCTAGGAAATCATGCCAGTATTATATTTCTAAACAGGCCTGACTGGTAGCTTGTATTTAAGAAGGAGGGTGTTGTGCCCAGATAGGCAGTTTAACCAACTAAAGGAATAATATGTTTATTATTATGATTAAATTCCCCTCTAAAAATCTGATCAACAGTGGTTCAGTCAGGGTCTGGAGATTGAGTTTTCTTTTACATTGGAGTCCAGAGGGAAGGCGATTCCAACATCGGCATGGTTACTACACAGCTGTCAGGGACTCAGGTTTTTCTCTTTTTTTGTTCCATCCCTTCTTGGCACTGACATATCCTCAACGTGTCTTATCGTTCTAGCTGGCTTCTGGAGCTTCCGCCATCTTCAAAGGGGCATAATTCCTCCCTTGAGAGAGCTTTTCTAGGACCACCTCAGTAAGCAATTTCTGCTTCCATCTCTGGCCATTCCTATCATCAAGGGAGACTGGAAAGTTATCACTTGGGAAGGTTGCCATTCACTATCATCAGAAGTCCTGTTGTTAGGAAAGATCTGCTACAACCTATTTTAAAGAAATACTTATATTAGGAAAACCAAATTTTAGTGACATCAAAAATATTTAGAATATGAATTTAAATTTTAAAGATCCCCAAACTGCCATCTACCATGTTACCAAAAGCAACAAATCTTTGTGATAGTGTTCTCTTTAGAATTCTCAGCGGGAGTCATTGGGAATAGCTGTTAGGTTTTATATATTTTCAATCAACTGAAGAGTGAGTTCTTCAAAACAACAGAGGGGAAAAGACATTTCAGATTAAATCCTGTTTCCTTTTGGAGATAGGGAGAATCAAAATGACTGCATGGACAATTCAGTGGACATCTGTAGGGCTAGTAGGAGTGGGTATACTATGTTAGATGATCTAAGCTAGGAGTGAACTTACTAAAACACTCAAATTGTTTAGTATTTAGATGGAACAAGATAGACTGATGCCTGAAATATTTAAACACACATATAGCAATGGATTGTCCTACCTCCAGACATACAAGACCTGTCCTGGAGAGAATGGTGCACACAGTAGGTTAAAGTTTTATTTTTTTAATTTAAATATTTTATTGCTATTAAAGTTGTCCCAGTTTTTCCCCCTTTGCTCCCCTCCACCCACTCTGTCCCCCACTCCCACAGTCAGTCACCACACCGTTGTCCCTATCCATGGGTCATTCAAATATGTTCTTTGACTAAGCCCTTCACGTTCTTTCACCCGGTCCCCACGCCACCCACCTCCTCTCTGACAGCTGTCAGTCCATTCCATGTTTCTGTGCCTCTGGTTCTGTTTTGCTCGTTAGTTTATTTTATTCGTTAGATTACACTTAAAAGTGAGATCGCCAGGTAGTTGTCTTTCACCAACTGGCTTATTTCACTTAGCATGATAATCTCCAGTTCCATCTGTGCTATCGCAAAAGGTAAGAATTTGTCATTGCTTCATGGTATTCCATTGTATGAATGTACCTTTTTTTTTAATCCACTTACCTACTGGTGGGCACTTAGGTTGTTTCCAAATCTTGGCTCTTGTAAATAGTGCTGCAATGAACATAGGGGTACATATATTCTTTTGAATTGGGGTTTTGGGATTCTTAGGCTATATTCCCAGCTATGGAATCACTGGGTCAAAAGGCAGTTCCATTTTTAATTTTTTGAGGAAATTCCATCCTGTTTTCTATAATAGCTGCCCCAGTCTGCATTCTCACCAACAGTGCACTAGGGTTCCCTTTCTAGCACTTGTTTGTTGATTTATTAATGATAGCCATTCTGACAGGTGTGAGGTGATAACACATGGTGGTTTTAACTTGCATCTCTGATGGCTGGTGATGTTGACCATTTTTTTCATACGTCTATGGGCCATCTGTATGTGGGTTAAAGTTTTAAGTAAAGGATATTGTCTTAATCCACTTGAGCTGTTACATCAAAATACCACATATAGCCCTGGCTGGCGTAGCTCAGTGGATTGAGCACGGGCCTGCGGGGCAGAGAGTCACCAGTTTGATTCCCGGTCAGGGCACATGCTTGGGTTACAGGCCAGGTCCCCAGTGGGGGGGCACGTGAGAGGTGACCACACATTCATGTTTCTATCCCTCTCTTTCTCCTTCTCTTCCCCTCTTTCTAGAGGGAAATAAATAAAATCTTTTTAAAAAATACCACATATAATTGGATGGCTTGTAAACACAGAAATTTATTTCTCACAGTTTCATAAGCTGGAAGGTCAAGATCAGGGTGCCAACATGGTTAATTAGGTTCTGGTGAAGGCCCTCTTCCGGATTGTAGACTGCTGACTTCCTGCTGTGTCCTCCCCTGGTGGAAGCTGGGGTGGAGAGTGACTCTTTCTTTAACCCACTAATCTCATTTCTCTGCCCTCATGACCTGATCACCTCCCGGAGGCCACACTGGGTGTTAGGTCCCTACAGGAATTGGGGGGGGGGCTTAAACATGCAGATCTTAGCAGATAAAATCACCTCTGCCTATACAAATAAAAAGAGCTAGGAAGATGGAGAGAATTTTGTTCTCTAAATCTTATAGGCAAAACAAGGAGTAATGACCATATAAACCTGTAGACCATAGTATATAAATATATAAGATGGAACAGTTTCTGCTCTGTGAGACCAGATTTTTAAAATGTTCTGAGGCCTTACACATAATCACTGTTCACGTGGTGCTCTCTAACATATATTTACTGAATACTTCATATTTACAGTATACTTTTTTAAAATTATATTTTATTGATCTTGCTATTACAGTTGTCCTGATTTTTCCCCATTTGCCCCTCCACACAGCATCCCCACATCCACTAGCAATCTCCTCACCATTGTTCATGCCCATGAGTCATGTGTGTAAGTTCGTTGACTACTCCATTGCCTACACTGTACTTCACATCCCCACGGCTGTTCTGTAACTACCTGTTGGGACTTCTTCATCCCCTCACCTCTTTACCCATCCCCCACAACCTCTCCTGTCTGGCAACCATCAAAACCCTCCCCATATCCATGATTCTGTCTCAGCCCTTCTTGTTTGCTTAGTTTGTTTTTAATTTTATTTTTTTTTAAGATTTTATTTATTTTTAGAGGAGAAGGGAGGGAGAAAGAGAGAGAAACATCAATGTGTGGTTGCTTCTCCCGTGTCCCCTACTGGGGACCTGGTCTGTAACCCAGGCACGTGCCCTGACTGGGAATGGAACCAGGGACCCTTTGGTCCGCAGGCCAGTGCTCAGTCCACTGAGCCACATCAGCCAGGGCTGCTTAGTTTGTTTTTTAGATTCAGTTGATAGATATGTCTTTTTTGCTATTTTATTGTTCATAGTTTTGATCTTTTTCTTAAATAAGTCACTTTAACATTTCATGTAATAATGGCTTGGTGATGATGAATTCTTTTCTTGTCTGGGAAACTTATGTGCCCTTCAAATCTAAATGATATCTTTGCTGTGTAGAGCAATCTTGGCTGTAGATCCCTGCTTTTCATGACTTTGAATATTTCTTGCCAATCCCTTCTAGCCTGCAAAGATCCTTTTGAGAAATCAGCTGACAGTCTTATGGGAACTCCCCTGTAGGTGACTAACTTCTTTTCTCTTGCTGCTTTTAAGATTTTCTCTTTATCTTTCACCTTTGGCATTTTAATTATGATGTTTCTTGGAGTGGGCCTCTTTGCATCCATCTTGTTTGAGACTCTCTGTGCTTCCTGGACTTGCATGTCTATTTCCTTCACCAAATTAGAGAAAATTTTCTCTCACTATTATTTTCAAATAGATTTCCAATTTCTTGCTCTTTCTTTTCTCCTTCTGGTACCCCTATGATGTGAATGTTGGATCTCTGGAAGTTGTCCCAGAGGCTGCTTATACTGTCCTCATTTTTTGGATTCTCTTTTCTTCTTCTTGTTCTGATTGGTTGTTGTTTGCTTCCTTACATTCCAAATCATTGATTGATTCTCAGTTTCATCTACTCTACTGTTGTTTCCCTGTAAATTGTGCTTTATTTCAATTAGTGTATCCTTCATTTCTGACTGGATCTTTTTTATGCTGTCAAGGTCCTCACTAAGTTCCTTGAGCATCATTATAACCAATGTTTTGAACTCTGCATCTGGTAGATTGCTTATCTCCATTTTGTTTAGCTCTTTTTCTGGAGTTTTGATCTGTTCTTTCATTTGGGCCATGTTTCATTGTCTCCTTGTTTTGGCAGCCTCCCTGTGTTTGTTTGTTTGTATTAGGTAGAGCTGCTTTGACTCCATGTCTTGGTAGTGTGGCCTGTTGTAGTAGGTGTCTTGTAGGGTCCAGTGGCACAGCCTCCCCTGTGACCCAAGCTGGGTAGCTGAGGTGCACCCTTCGTGTGGCCTGAGGACACCCTCCTCTTGTAGTTGAGCCTTGGTTGCTGTTGGCAGATTAATGGGAGGGATTTACCTAGGCCAGTCTGCTGCAAGGACTTGCTGTGACCACTGACCACCAACCTCCGCCCTCTGTGGAGGATCAGCTGTGCAGGGGCAGGGTTGTGGTGCTTCCACATGGTCTGTAGCTGTTCAGTGGATGTGCTGGGCCTGGGGTTTCTCAGGTGGTGCAGGCCAAGGTCAGCCCCCACCTGTGTTTTACCCAGGGCCACCCTGCCTGAGCTGTGAAACAATCTGAGATAGCTGCTACTTATGCTGGGCTTAAAGATTCCCAAGCTGTGAATCTAAGATAGCTACTGCAGTGCTGGGCCTGGGGCTCACTGTAGCCAGCTGCTGCTTGTGTGAGGGTATTTAGGAAGTTGTGCAGTATGATCCAAGACCAGCCAATCATATGAAAAAGCAGTGTGGGTGGGCCTGTAAGTTGGGTTGGGCAGAGTCTCTGGGAATCTCCAAGGTGGGTCAAACAGTGTTAGCCAGGTTGATGGAGTCTCAGATATGGCACCAGCTTGTGGGCTCTATGGCTCTGTGGGGGGAGGGTTTAGAAAAGGGACAGTGGCCTCTGCTCACCTTGATGCCAGACACTTCAGTTTCTCCCAATAAACCACTGGTGCCTTTCAAGCTGCTACCCTTGTGCTGGAGCTGAAAGGGAGTGAGTCTGAGTAGGTAAATTCATGTGTGGGTTCTTTAAAAGAAACTGCTTTGGGCTTTAGCAGTTTCTTCCACGGACTCAATCTCCACTGGTTTTTGCAGTCAGAAGTTGTGGGTACTTATCTTCCGGGCATAGAAACCCTGGTCTGGGGTTGATGTGGTGCTGGGACTCCTCGCTCCTAAAATATTCCTCCCAAATTTTTATCCACCACATGTGGGTGTGGGAACAACCCATTCTGTGTCTGCGCCCTTCCTGCCAGTCTGGATGGATGTGGTTTCTCTATTTCCTTAGTTTTCAGACTTCCATTTAAATTGATTTTGTAGTTGTCAGACTTCCATTCAACTCAGTTTCTGACAGTTCTTAGTGATGGTTGTTCTATATTTTAGTTGTAATTTTGATGTGGTGTGTGAAGAGATGAGCCATGACCAGAAGTCCTACAATTTCCTCCCTAGGAAGGAAATTCATTCACAAGTTGTCACTTAGTTAAGAAAATCCAAATTTTGGTTTCTTATAGCTATGAATTTCAAATCTAGAGGAAAACCCAGCCTTTTTTTTCTTTTTTTCTTTCTTAATTACTTATCTGTAACCAAATCCTGTCTGTTGACTTTACTCCTGCAAATAGGAAACAGGAAACTATGGAGTCTCCCTGTGAGTAGAGTGTTAGGCATCCTTCTGTGACCTCACCCCTTCAGTCTGATTTGTCCTGGAGGTAACAATCGCAGTTAGCTCCATATGTGGCTTTGACAGTAAGCATAGGAAATGAAATGAAACCAGCTAATACACCAGGGTCTGTTTGCCTGGCCTTTGAGCTAGCTCAGCAAGCCATCCTTTGAACCTATTATGATAGTGCATTTTTGGGCATCCTTGGGGAAAATAGTTTACACTCTGATCAAGTAATGGATCAGGGACCATTCTCGGTCTCATGTACAGTGGAAATGCCTTTGACACTCTGGTATTAAATAACTGCTTATTTGAACACATTGTGCAATGGCATACCCTTTCCCACCTGTTGTTAGTTTCCTTTGAAGCCATTGTTCTCGGTTTCGTTCTCCAGTAGGGACTACAAAAGAAAATGGAAACCTCATTAATTGTACTTTCTTTATATCTACTCAGTGCTGATGGCAGCTGCCTCACATTTTGGTTTTTGTGTTCCCCATTCTCCATCCCATTTCTCCTCTGCTTTCAGGTGAAGGTCTCCCACAGGTGTATTACTTTGGACCATGTGGGAAATACAATGCCATGGTGCTGGAGCTGCTCGGCCCTAGCTTGGAGGACTTGTTTGACCTCTGTGACCGAACTTTTACTTTGAAGACTGTGTTAATGATAGCCATCCAGTTGGTAAGTTGGCATTTCTCTTCTGCAAAAGGATAGTCAGGTCCCCATTCCCCGCTCCTGACACATCCTTTTGTCCCTTTTGGTGACTGAGGTGATTCGGTGATTTAGGCATAGTGACACCTAGTAGATGCAAACTCACAGGCTTGATGGCCTTCCAGGAAGCTAGCTGTGACAAGGAGGGCTAACCCAGAGGAGTCACACTGCATCTGCCCTTTGCTCTACCCTGAGAATTTGCACCACAGAACAGTACCCCACCCTCACCTGAAGTGGAAGCGTATAATTAGATTGAGGAGAAAAAGGGTGTTTAGGTGAAGTTGTACAAATGCGAATAATTTCTTAGACGTTTTATGTGGAGGTTCACTCACCTAAATGTAAGGTTTGGTCGTGTCCTCCCTCTCTCCTTCCTGTCGCATCCAAGAAGAGACTGGAGGTGTACCCAGTGCCCTAACAGACTCCGAAATTGTGTGACCAGGAGCCCGCCTTAGTTTTCTGGCCTTCGGTTGGCACAGAGGGTGGCACAGCTGAAGAGGCAGCTCTCTCAGCCCCTCCCAGATCACACACCATTACCGGTTTAAGGAGCAGTGAAGACAGTTCCTTTGAGAAGTTTGTCGGCACCTCAGGGGAGGGTGCAAATGCACGTTGTTTGGTCTGAGGAAATGATGGTCTCCTCCACCATACAGCAAAAAATTGGAAATGGCGGAAAATTGACTTTATTTTTTGAGTCCAAGTTCAAATATCTGTGCTTTCCTTTCTATACTAAGTAGAAAAGCTTTGTAGATTGAAATGAACTTAATGAAACTTTAAATTATTTTATGATTATTATTTTGGCCTATTTTTACTTTCACATATAAATTGCACCTTTACCTTTGCTACTAGCTACTTCTATGATATCAGCCCAGTATTAACTTCTCTGGGTCTACTTTCCTTATTTCTGCTACGAAGAGCTGGCATGGCTAGCCCTGTTCAACCAAGAGGGAGGTGTGTGTGGGCAGGAGGTGGATGCGGCAGGGGCCCTGTCTTCAAAGGCTGCCAGTGTAGTTTGATATTCTGTCTGGGAATAAGTACTTCTTGCCTCTCAAATGCTTACTTTCTGTAATAGCATAAAAACACCTACTTCTCTTTATAATTTACAAATTGTAACATTATGAGGTTTACCTGAACTGTACTATCCCATTCTTCTATCTTGATGTTTGTTACGTGAATATTAGTATCAAAAAATATGTTCTGATATACAAGAGTAAATGACTCTGGGTGGTGAAAATAAGTTAGTTTTATTTTCATTTCAATAACTAAAACCTTGGGCTGATAAAGGAAATATGTTACTATATTTTCCAATAAACTTCTTTAGATTATTTCTATTATTTTTCTTTCTCTTTTAGCTTTCTCGAATGGAATATGTGCACTCAAAAAATCTCATTTATCGAGATGTTAAGCCAGAGAACTTCCTGATTGGCCGACAAGGCAATAAGAAAGAGCATGTTATACACATTATAGACTTTGGACTGGCCAAGGAATACATTGACCCTGAAACCAAAAAACATATACCTTACAGGGAACACAAGAGTTTAACTGGAACTGCAAGATATATGTCTATCAACACTCATCTCGGCAAAGGTGTGTTTATTTTCTACTCCGTGAAAAGGGCAGGTTTTTAAAACAACTATTCCAGTAACACTTTTGTCCCAATTGTGCGTTACAACTTGTGATTCTTATTGCTTCACAAGGTAAGTGATTTTTATACTTAAAATGGCAAGTTAGTGACTTTCCTGAGTATCCTCTTGACAACCTAAGGATTTTAATTCTTTGTACATTGACCCTTGAACAGTATGGGTTTAACTTCACAGACCCACTTATGTGGGGTATTTTTTTGATAAATACTTTGTAAATGTACTTTATGATTTTCTTAACATTTTCTTTTCTGTAGCTTTATTGTTAGAATACTTATATAATACATATAACCTATAAATAATGTAATTGACTGTGTTATCAGTAAAGCTTGAGGTCAACAGAAGGCTATTAGTAGTTAAGTTTTGGAGGAGTCAAAAGTTATATATAGATTTTTGACTGGAGGCAGTCCCATACCCATATCCCCCATGTTGTTTGCGGGTCAGCTGTACTATGTTTCCACATGCTTAGTTTCTTAGCTGTGTGGGTAACTGAATTACTGTATCAAGGTGATAGCATTTGAGTAAGTTTAGTGAGAGTTTGGTTCAGATGACCTTATATATGACGTCAGGTTGGTATCTTCTTTGGGGAAGAGTACTTCACGAAAACATGGACTAGGCTTCTGTTCACTGTATGTAATTCCATGAATAATTCTTTAAGGAAGAGCCTATGTCTTGTTCAGTGAAAATATATTTGCTTTTCCATGAGTCTTGCATTGTATTCAGAATAGACAGTTTATACTAATATTGCAAAAACCTCTAATCAGGGCAAAAATCCTTACTTCTGAGAGGAACTGCTCCAGGGGAGAGTATTTGTGAGAAAAGCCTAAAGAACAGTGGAAGGCCAAGTAGGTGGGGCCCTGGGCCTTACCAGCTTCCCCAGAAATCTTCCTTCTTATCTGTTTATGTATTGGTCTTTCATGGAAAATTCTGTTTGGAGACAAGGTTCCAAGGTGATTTAACAAAATATAAAAATCACCACCCTAGAGAGTAGACGTATAAACAGAATATTATCAGGCTCCACAATCTTAGACATAGCTAATTATATCAGGTGTTTAAATATTAATGAACTGTTGTCCTGGCTGGTTGGCTCCGTTGGTTGGGGCATCATCCGGCACACCAAAAGGCTACAGGTTCTCTTCCCAGGCAGGGCTCATACCTAGACTGCAGGTTCAATCTCGGTCAGGGCGCATGTGGGAGGCCACTGATGTTGCCTCACATTGATGTTTCTCTCTAAAATCAAGCAGTCTTCTAAAAAATTTTTTAATCTTCACCCAAGGATATGCTTGTTGATTTTAGAGAGACAAGAAGAGGGGAAGAGGGGTGGAGAGAGAGAGGGAGTGTGTGGGGGGCGGAGAGAGAGAGAGAGACCGATCAATTGCCTCCCTTAAGCACCCTGACCAGGGATCGAACCTGCAACCTTTTGGTGTATGGGACAATGCTCCAACTAATTAAACCACCAGGCCAGGGCTCTCTCTAAAATTAGTGACAGATCCTCGGATGAGGATTCAAAAAACATATTAATGAACTGTTGTGTACTAATAAGTATTGTAAAGACTAAGACAAATAGCTATCAAGTTGCCTCATTGAGTAAACTGCACAGGTATTCAGATGATGAATTAGTATAATCAAGAGTAAAAATGACATTTGCAAAGTAGTGTGACACAATTTGAGTTGAAATCATGATTGCAAAATTTTTTCAATAGCCACATGGTAATCCTCACTAAATGTATTGATACTTTGAAATTAGACTAGAAGGTCCCCTGCTACTTACTGTCAGTGTCACTTGGGATAAATTACTTAATCTTTCTGCCCTGGCTGGTGTGGCTCAGTGGATTGAGTGCTGGCCTGCGAACCACGGGGTCACCAATTCTATTCCCAGTCAAGGCACATGCCTGGGTTGCAGGCCAGGTCCCCAGTGGGGGGTGCATGAGAGGCAACCACACATTGATGTTTCTCTCCCTCTCTTTCTCCCTCCCTTCTCTTCTTTCTATAAATAAATAAATAAACAAACAAACTATAAATAAATAAATAAGATTTTTAAGAAAATTACTTAATCTTTCTGAAACTTACCTATAAAATAAAGAGTAATATGTCACAAGGATGTTTTGAGGATTGAATGGGTAATATACGTAACATAGGTCTCTTGCATCGTGCTCAATATTCCCCTCTTCCTTTTTACAAGGAGACAGACTGTGCTGTAAATAGTAAAGTCATAATTGCTTGGTTTAACTGTCAGACTCTAGAAGTTGTTGTTCCAGTGCCTGCTTCCTGGGTTCAGCAGTTTACGTTCTGATTTTATTGTTTTTGTCAAGAAAGGCAAGAACAGACCTAGCTAGTGTGGTTCAGTGGATTGAGCACTGACCTGTGAACCAAAGGGTCACTTGTTTGATTCCCAGTCAGGGCACATGCCTGGGTTGTGGGCCAGGTCCTTAGGAGGGGGCGAGCGAGAGACAGCCACACATTGATGTTTCTCTCCTTCCTTCTCCCGCCTGTCCCCTCTGTCTAAGAATAAAGAAAATCTTAAAAAAAAAAAAAGGCAACAACAGACAAGGGGAAGGATAGGTATGTATTATGTTTGTATAAGGTATAGTGTAATGGTTAAGAAAAAGGGATATAAGTCTAGGCTTTTTCACTCAAAGTTTTGTGATTTTCCTCCCTCGGCCTCGGTTATTTCATTATGAAGTGGGCATGATGATAGTACTTTACATTGGAGGGCTCTGTGAGATGGTGCATATAAAGTGTTTAGCACAGTGCCTGATAGTAGTAAAGACTCTGTAATTGCAATCACCACTTTTTAATCAACAAAATGTCTTAAGCACCTACGTTAGTTAGTCAGACTGGGTTCCTGCATATCTTGGAATAGCCATTTCTACTGGAACTTCTCCAAACTTGGACTTCCTAGTTCCAGAGTTTTTTTAGGTCAGAGCCAACCTGTCACCATATTTTGTCCTTTCAGTATTACAGAGAATACATATAGGTGGCTGTCCGCTGCCCTTTAAACTCGGGCCAGTGTCTCAGACCAATGAGGTTCCATAGGAACTCTAATCCTGTTGGTTTTTATTTTTATTTTTTTAATTTTTTATTTTATTTTTTTAAATTTTACTTATTTCTAGAGAGAGGGTAAGGGAGGGAGAAAAAGAGGGAAAACAACGTCAATGTGTGTTTGCCTCTCCCATGCCCCTACTGGGGACCTGGCCTGCAACCCAGGCATGTGCCCTGACTGGGCATCAAACTGGCGAGCCTTTGGTTTGCAGGCTGGCACTCAACCCACTGAGCCACACCAGCCAGGGCTAATCCTGTTGGTTTTTGAAATGTGTAGCATCCTTTATGTTGTAATGAAGAAAAAGAGAAATGTATCTTCAAATGACTTGGAGAAAATTGTTTATTAATTTCGTAAAAGAAGAGAATAAGGGAAGATGCTTCCTACACCTGACATTACCGCATGAAATTAGCCACCTTCCCCACTGATTAAGGCAGCCAGCCCATTAAATATTCTTTAATGCTTAATGTTAGGGTGAGAACAGTAGGTCACTCAGCCTCTTTCCTATAACAAAATGTGTTATATTTGACCTAAAATCAGGCATGTGATGCATGTCAACCAGGCACATCTTTCTGATTGGCTGAAAGCAAGACTTTATGGTGTGGAAGAATTCTGTGTCCTACTGGTCTCATTGGCATTGAAACCTTTATTCTTTAAAAATGAAAATATCTTGCATGTGGATATACTGACTTGAACTTATGTAGAATGTTCAAAGAAATATGAAAATAAAGCATGGCTCTGGTTTCCACTGTGTGTTTTTTTTCTTGTAAGGTCCTAATGTCTTAAATTATCATAGATAATTTTAGAACTGGAAAATGACTTTTCAGATTATCACCAACCGCTTTATTTTCAGATGAGGAAATTAGGCCCAAAGTAGATGATGGAAAGAATAGGTCAAGATCTAGATGACCTGACTCCAGAACCATTGTTTTTCCTATTATCCCACGTTCCACAGCTATTTTTCATGGTTCTGTTTTTGAAAGTTACTTTGTTTCTTATTCCAGTAGGTTTAAGTATTTATTATTCTTTTGTTTTTTTATTTAAAAAATCTCATTGGGGGTTACCAAATTACTTTATTTGAAGGAATGGTGCAGATCAAACACACAAGTGGATGACACAGGTTACAGAAAAGGTGAAGGGAACTTCAACATGCACATACTGCTTTGGTGACCAGGGAAGTCACTCTTTGTGACAGTGGGAGGGCAGCCTAAGCCTTAGCTCTCTGTACTGTCTCCCAGAGTGTGCTTGTCAAAGAGCTTCTCTGCCATGTCAGGTTCAGGGGCCCCCAATTTGGCCAGGTTGGTTACGTGGTCACCCAACTCTTTGATGGATTCACCTGCTCTTCCAGGTGGTAAGTCTCAGTGAAGTCACAAAAATGAGGGTCACTTTTTTGCAGTGGCCAGTTAGTTTGTGCAAGTCCAGTAGTAACTGATTCACACTTTTTTCCAAGTGTAATGCACATCCATTACATTCAGTCCATTTTCCCAGTTATCAGTGTCTGGTTTCTCGGTATCCTGAAGGAAGATTTGGCCACCTTGTTGGTTCTTCAGCTTCATCAGTTTTTCAGCATGTTCCCTTTCCTCTTGAGGTTGGTGGTGAAAATGTTTGGCAGAATTCTTCAAAGCCTCATCATCATGGCCCAAGTAGTAAGACATGGACAGGTAGACAGAAGCATAGATCTCCAGGCTGATCTGGCGGTGGATGGCAGCCTCCGAGTTCTGGTGGTAGTTCTAGCGCATCTGCAAGGTGGACATGGTCATCTTGATCAGTGGTGGAGGATAGGCAGCTTCCAGGCACTGGAGTGGTGGTGAGGGCCTTGGAGCAGTTCGAGGGTGCTGTGAGAAGGTGGCGGAAGGATGGATCTAGGTGGCCGGCTGGCACAGGGACTAAGGGCTGGGTTCCATTCAATCATTATTGAGGCAGGAAACCAAAACGACTCGCAGCAAAGACTTTCTGTTACATTATTTTAATAGCTTATTTTTTATTGTATGTTTTTCATTACCATTTACCCCCCCCTTCATTTTTTCCCCCTTTCCCCACCCCTGCAACTCCACACTGCTGTCCATGTCCATGAATCCTTTTTCTCTTTTGTTCCATCCCTCCACCCCCACTTAGAGCTGTCAGCCTGCCCTCTGTCTATGAGTCTGTCTCTGTTTTACTTGTTAGTTCAGTTTTCTCATTAGATTCCACATATGAGTGAAATTGTATATTTGTCTTTCTCTGACAGGCTTATTTCACTCAGCATAATGTTCTCCAGGTCCATCCATGCTGTCTCAAAGGGTAAAATTTTCTCTTTTTTTTGGCCAAGTAAGTAGTCCATTGTGTAAATGTCCCATAGTTGTTTTATTGTTGTCTCATCTACTGGTGGACACGTGGGCTGCTTCCAAATCTTGGTATTGTAAATAACGCTGCAACAAACACAGGGGTGTTTATGTTCTTTCAGATTAGTGTTTCAGGTTTATTTGGATAAATTCCAGAAGTGGAATCGCTGGGTCATGAAGCAGTACCATTTTTAATTTTTGTAGGTATCTATACTGCTTTCCACAGTAGCTGTACCAGTCTGCATTCCCACGAACAGTGCAAAAGGGTTCCCCTTTCTCCACATCCTCTCCAGCATTTGTTGTCTGTTGATTTATTGATGATAGCCATTTTGACGTGTATGAGATGTTATCTCATTGTGGTTTTAATTGCATTTCTCTAATGACTAGTGATATTGAGCATCTTTTCATATATCTATTTGGAGAAGTGTCAATTCAGGTCCTTTGCCCAATTTTAATTGGGCTGTTTTTTCGTCTTGAGTTTTATAAGTTCTTTATAAATTTTGGGTATTAACCCCTTATCACATGTATCGGCAAATATGTTCTCCCATCTAGTAAGTTGTCTTTTTATTTTGTTGATAGTTTCCTTTGCTGTGCAAAAACTTTTTAGTTTGATGTAGTTCCATTTGTTTATTTTTTCTTTTGTTTCCCTTGCCTGAAGAGATTTATCAGAAAAAATATTGCTACGAGCAATGTCTAAGGTTTTTTGAGTTTTAGCATTAAATTCTTTGATCTATTTTGAATTTATTCTTGTGTGCGGCGAAAGGCGGTCTAGTTTCATTTTTCTGCACGTGTCTGTCCAATTTTCCCAGCACCATTTATTGAATAAACTATCTTTAGCCCATTGTATGTGCTTGCCTCCTCTGTCCAATATTGATTGACCACAAAGGCATGGTTTATTTTTGGGCTCACTATTCTGTTCCATTGATCTATGCATCTGTTTTTATGCCAGTACCACACTGTTGTGATGAGTATGGCCTTATAGTGTAGTTTGATGTTAGGTAGTGTGATTCCTCCAACTTTGTTCTTCTTTCTCAGGATCACTGGTGTCATTTGGGGCCTTTGTGGTTCCATATAGATTTTTGACATGCTTGTTCTAGTTCTGTGAACTGTGTCATTGGTATGTTGATAGGAATTGCACTGAATCTATAGGTTGCTTTGGGGAGGGGTAGTGTGGGAGTGGTAATGATGTTAATTCTTCCTATCCATGGACAGTGTGTGTCCTTCCACTCACTTGTGTCTTCCTCAGTTTCTCTCTTCAGTGTCTTCTTGTTTTCCGAGTGCAGGTCTTTTACATCCTTGATTCGGTTTATTCCTAAGTATTTTATTATTTTTGAAGCAATTTGAATGGGGTTGTTTTCTTAATTCCCCTTTTTACTGACACATAAAAATGCAACTGATTTATGGATACTAATTTTGTATCCTGTACTTCAATGAATTCGTTTATCAGTTCTAGTAATTTCTTAAAAGTCTCATTTTATAATGTCCAGGCTTTGCTGCGAAAAGAAGTCGCCCTTTTTTCCTGTAGGGCTGATCAACATTGAAAATGTGGAGACTTTCGCCCTCTAGTGTTCAACTAACAAAAGTGCAGCCATTTGTCGAGAATTTATTATTACCAAGGAGCCTCTTGTTACAGGATATAAAAATGGAGAGCTGATGAGTAGGTGTGATGTAGCATGAGAAACTACAGGGTGTGGTTTCTCTCTCGTCCCTGGTTTGTGGGAGGCCTCAACTCACCCTACTTCTTGTTTTTTAATTTAAGCTCTGTTACCAAACTCTGCTTTTGTCTGATGGCTTTTTGTTCTCAATTACATACAAAATTTATGGCAAAGTTTAGGCGCCGACAGAGTAGACAAAAGCTCCTAGTCTTGCTGTTTTATTTTATTCTTTTACAGAATAAAAATATTCTTTTAAATGATTTCAATTGATGTACATTAACTCAATTTTGTGTTACTTATTTATCATATCAGGGTGCCTCTAGTGACCACCTTTCAAAAAACCTCCTTCAGATGGCACACTTGAAAGTTGCCTTTTCTTTGTTCTTCTGTACTGCAGGGAGCTGTTAGCTCTTTTTCATGCAAGTTGCCCATGCTTGGTGGCAACAGTTAAACACATGCTTTGGTATTTTGAGTTAGCTGAGTAGTTTTCCCTGCTTCCCTGACTCTCTTGGGTTTTACTTTATGCACAATGAAAGCACAGTCAGATTTAAGGTAGCTCCTTAGTCTTGCTTCTGTATTTTTTTTATAAAGCCCTAAACCTGATTCTGAAAAATAAACACATAAAATGTCGGAGATGATCTGTAATTGGCAAATTAGAAATGGAGGCACGAACTGCTTAAACTCAGTCCGACAACCAGTGGTGCTGTAGGGTGTGTCTGAGATGAAGTTACAACTCTGCAGTTTCTACCCTTTCATCATTCCAGTTAAAGAGAGAAAAGCCCAGCAACCTGTCTTATGATAAGCTCCCAGAATGCAGGGGTCCTGTTTTAGATGCCCACAAAAGGCACCTCAGTAATAAATTTTAAGTTTTTCTTAAGGTGGCTGTGGAGCATGGTGCAGATGTAATGGAGCCGAGAGATTATACACTGATGTTCAATTTTATCAAATTAAATTTTGGTGTTAGTTTTTTTATTAATTTTTATGACGAACAGAAAGCACTAGCCATGTTTGCCAGGCATTCTGCAGCTGTGTCTTCGAAGGCCTGGCCAGAACGGACAGTTTAAACAGCTTTAGCTGCTAGTCTGCTGCTCGCTTTCTCTGATGGTAACTAAGGGTAATTGTAGCCCAGGTACTGAAATTAACATTTTATTTAAACTATCACACTTTCAGGGAGGTGACAATATTGCATGGGGGTGGTCACTCACTGTTTAGTGGTCTGGACTTGGTTTTAGCGTAGTACTTGCTCTTTGCACTTCATACTGACTTGCTGGTGACAGATCTAGACAAAGGAGGTACACATTGTTTTTCTTGTCTTGATTTCAAATACTGCCCCTGGTTTCGATATACAAAGAATTTGTAAGCAGAGCCCTTCTGGAGCAGAAAGGTTTCTGAACGGACTGCTTCGGTTTTGAGCCCCTTTCTACTTTCATAACTGTAAATGTAATGTGTGATCTGTCTTCCCTTTTAGAACAGAGTCGGCGGGATGATTTGGAAGCCCTAGGCCATATGTTCATGTATTTCCTTCGAGGCAGCCTGCCCTGGCAAGGACTCAAGGTATCTTTGAAAGCGTTTGGTGGAGGTCTTTGTTTCAACGCTCAGTTGTTAACGAAGGGGTTGCTGACTTGCTGTCTGCAAGAAGCACGAAGGGGAAGAAGACTGGCTGAGAGATGAAAAGCAGGGACTAGCTACCATTAGTCTGTGTGGTAAATGCTTCCCTGGAGTTTGAAGCTCTGTTTTGCTCATATTTGTCTATTTCCCCTTCTGAATCCTTACTCCTTGTTTTTGGATTTTCCATCATCTCTTCCCTCATCCCCTCCCTGCCTCGGCAGTTCCGCCTTCTCTCTGTCATCATGACTCCCCCACTACTACTGTGTAGCCAGATGAGTGTTCCCAGCGTGTTGGGGAATTTCTGGGACAAATTGATGACAGCAGCTGCTACACATTTTACCAGCAAGGCCAGTAGGCCTGGGTGTGTTCCTAGGGGGAACTGGAAAATATTTGTTCATTGTGTATAGGCTGAGCGCTCACCTAAACTAAAACAAAAATACAGGCTTAACATTGCTCTTCAAGTGTATTGAATAAAGGCCTATACAAACAATAGCCATTCCTTGTGAAACATGTAGCTGAAATAAATAGCCTTCCTTTGGGAGGTGTCAGTACAGTACATGTATGTCAAAGTTAATTGTTAATTATAAATATAGCCATTGTAATTACTCTTTTTCTCTGGCTATAGACTAGAAAATGGTAAGCTTCTAACCCATGCTAAGTCCCATTAGATAGTTAAATGTGAGACATATTTTTGAGTTGAATTTATATCAACATGTTAGTATGGAAAGAAACTAAATCATTAGCTTTGAGTACTCCTACACCCACTACCCCCTCCAAGAGGGCAGAATGATTGATTTCGTTGTGCTCTCTAGAACATGACCTTGAAAAGTGAGGCTTCTACCCCTTCCTTTTGGGAAGATTTTCTTTCTTTACCCTTAACTTTCTCTCTTAACCTCTCCTCCATAGTCTTCTAGTCATAGGTACCTTCTCATTGATACTGACAGTTGTCAGATAGAGCTTCACGTCCCGTTTTCTCACTATATAGCCTAACAGTGCATTCATGTGTGTATGATTAATCATTTGAAACTTTCTCACGGCTTGTGAATCATTTTAACGATGGATCTAAAACTTCTCTACCTTACTTTAGGACGTTACTGTTTAAAGTCAGGTGCAGCGGGCTAGGTGAAGAGCCTCAGGAGACTCCCTTGCGACCATATTGTTGGTCCAAGCTCCAGAAGCCCTGTCTGTAGTTCTGAGCAAACCATGCTTGGCTGCTCCGAGCCACTGACATAGATCAAACCTATTTGTTAGCTATGCCTGTGTCCCAGACAACACTTTTCCCTCTGGAACCACACTGTGGAAAGGCATCGTTTTCTACTCCTTGTTCTTTTTCCGCTCAACTTCACAATAAAGATGATGTAAAGACATGTATCTATCTGCCCCCACTTGGATTAGCAATACTTTTCATCTTATCATAGAGCTGGTCTAATAAGGGGAAGGCTGACTCACTTTTGAACCCAATGGCCATGGGAGACTACTGCACTTCTGCGGTGTTGATAATGTTGCTACATGATATTTCTATTTTCTTATCCCGGCCCCTTGTCTCATTACGTTTGATGGTGCTTATCTGAGACTACCAAATACATTTTTAAGTGAACATTCCAGAACAGGGTAGATGTTTTTATACACATCTCAATACCTCATCTCTACTACATTTCTTATTTGTTAGTGTTAGAGAGAAAAACAATTGAGACTATCTAACAAATCCTGCCAGCTTGACTGAAACGACCACTGTGTTCCCAAACACACTGGGCCTCCCCTACTTGGTACCTCTTTCCAAACAACTTTCTCTCTTTACTCTACAGGCTGATACATTAAAAGAGAGATATCAAAAAATCGGTGACACCAAAAGGAATACTCCCATTGAAGCTCTCTGTGAAAACTTCCCAGGTAGGATGCTAAAAGGACACACTAGCAAATGTGGCCAAAGCTTTGAAGTAGGTGAAGACCATGACTTGGGGTCTCTAGATGAAGGCATCTCCAGAAAACTTAAATTTTCTTTTATTGTTATTTAGACCAAGCTAAGTTTTGTTGCTTTCATTTGGTCCATAAGGAAAACAGTGTCAAATAGCCTGTACAGTATTCCTTGCTGGGCCCAGAGCTTCTACCCATGGGGAGCATTCAGCTAATGAGCATGGCCTTTCACCTCCTTCCTAACAGAGGAGATGGCGACCTACCTGCGATACGTCAGGCGATTGGACTTCTTTGAAAAACCTGACTATGAGTATCTGCGGAACCTCTTCACAGACCTCTTTGAAAGGAAAGGCTACACCTTTGACTACGCCTACGATTGGGTCGGGAGGCCTATTGTGAGTACATCTTTTTTTACCTCCTCGCCTTAGACCAGCACTACCTCACCCCTTTACTTGCCAGACTTTCTGTGTGAATCTAGGAGCAGAAAAAAAATTCCTTTGACTGTAGACTTAACACTGACCACCTTTTCCGGGTGATGCCATAGATTGCTCTTACTGGAATTAGGAAGTAGGAATAACTACCTTTATATGTTTTTAAGATCATGACCAGTATGTCCTAAGATACCAGAATTTAAGCCAGTTTTGAAGAATTTTTGTTTGAATGATCCAGAAGCTGGAGCTAAGCTGTTAAGGTGCTTGACGTCTGTAGGAGTATAACCCAGCACCACAGGACACTTTTGAACTTGCTCTTCTGGCCAGGGATCACAGGGCCTGAGAGCATGCTAACAGATGTCACTGTAGGATTTTTTTTATTTTCAAAGGCAAGCTACTCTCCATTGAACTATTGAGGACCAAGCTGCATCCCTTTTTCAGATAAGCAAACTGAGAAGACAAGAAGACTTGAAATTGCCCTTGGTGGCCGAAAATAATAATCACTACTGTTCTGTTAGAATTTGAATGGTGCTGTCCTTTGCAGGGCATAAGTTGGACCTGTTTTCCCCATTTGACTTTTTGTTATATTTTTCCAGCCTACTCCAGTAGGGTCAGTTCATGTAGATTCTGGTGCATCTGCAATAACTCGAGAAAGCCACACACACAGGGATCGGCCATCACAGCAGCCTTTGCGAAATCAGGTATGTGCTGGACCTTCACTGTTTCAGATGTCCCCTTTATTTGGAGCTACTGTCAACCCTGAAATTCTTCAGCTTCCCTGCTTAAGTGTATATATTGAAGTTAAAGACAAAGGTCACACCAGCTTTCACTGTGGGGGGTGGCATTCCGGTGTCCCTTAGGGTTTGTGTAATGGCACTGAAACATAGCCAGTTGCCTTACATGAGGCGTCCCCTCTAGAGAATTGGGCGTGTCTAGAGAATCTGGGAAACTGTTAGCTGAAGGAACCTGCTGGACAGACAGGATGTACGGGCTAACCCACTTTGGGTCTCCGTGGCACTCCAGTGTGCAGCTCTTGCCAATGCTGGCTTCTCCTTGCTATTTAGAAGGATGGGTAATTTGGACTTCCAGCTGACTTGGGAATGAACTGGCACCTCCACTCCACCTCTGTCCCTGTACCCAGGTTAACTTTAGACTTATGAATGAAGATCCAGCTTTGCTTTAGGCCGCTCCAGAGAAGGCTGTGACATCCCTCTTTCAGTGTTCGTGCCTAGGGAAGCTAGTGGTTTGAATGAGAGGTCTTTCTTAGCATAAAGACAGGGGAGGCAAACACACACAAAAATGTTTTGACGACATTTAAAGAGAGGAGAAACTAATTGGGAAATGAACATGATGATCATCTTTATATTATATTGCTGAAAGAAAAATGAGGACCTCAGTAGACAAATAGGCAAAGAATAGTAATAGATAAACAGATACACATGTGCTTGCGCATGCACACACACACACGCACACAATCATTATTACCTATCAAATGAGCATGTTTCTCCCCACTCCTGACCTCACTTTTTGTATTCACAGATGTTTCACAGTGCAACAGCACTCCTCTCATAGACAGGTGAAAGTACATAGGTTAAAAGTCATGTGTAGAAATACACACACACACGTATGTACAGTGAAGTACATACAAAATATAGACTCACCGATAAGTCCATGTGCTTGGCAAAATGTGTGGCTTAGTGGTTAAGGAAAAGAAATGTGTAAAGGAAGGACATCTGTATATTGAGAGTAGACAGGCAAAAAGATGGGATTTAGCAAGCTGTGTACATGCTTTCACCGAAGTAGGTGGTTAAGAATTGTAAGTTGACAACAGAATACTGTCACCTTCTGCCGATGTTCCCTCTCCTACCCCCTTTTTAAAAGCATCATTGAGTACGCAGTTAAACTGACGCTCTCATACATTGGTCTTTGTGAGTTGTTACAAATACTCTAGAAAGTCATTAGATGAAGTTACTGTCCCGTCAGATGGAGTAATCTTACTTCTTTGAGTCAGTCATTGTGAAACAACCCAAGGCACAGGTTAGGCTGTGCGTGTAAAACTGTCACAGTGACATTGGGAGCAGAGTTTTAGCAGTGACCCACCTATCCAGTTGTAAGGGAATGGTTTTGGGTCCAGCTCAAATCCTTTACCAAATAAACTGGGTTATAATAGAAATGACTTGTAAATGTTATATGGTCACTTAAAAGAGTATTTCGGAAAACTTGGAGCGACCTGAAAACGTTTATGGTTTGTATAGTTTGAATCAGAATATAAAATTAGAAATCCCTAAAGCTTTCCCCTCAGGAGAAGGGAAAATGAGAGAATCAATGGGAAGAGAGAGTGCCAAAGTATTAACATAATTAGTGTTGGAAGAGGTAGCATTCTGGGTAATATTTTTCTAAACTGTTCTACAATGAAGTTATATTGCCTTATAATGAAAATGCATTTATTGAAATTTGCCTTTAAAAAAGAGAAAATGCTTTTAAATAGAAAAGATACAGAAAAATAAATAATTTAAGTAATCAGTGAAGCCTAATCAACATGTCTGCCCGCTCATGGTTTTTTGGAATTATTTGAAAACTAAAATGTGTATCCTTTGGTTTCCCTGGTGTTTTCTGCTTCAGTGAATTCATAATCAGTGCTGCTGTTTGGAATGGGTTTTTAAAGCATGGGCACAGCAGATGGCTGCAAACTTAAATTGCCAAGGTGGAAAATGAGGTCATAGAGCATCTGAGAAAGTACAGGGAATTTCATGTACTTTTAAAAGAAATCTCATCTGAAAGGCAATAGGCTTCATTTTGAAGAGTTGAATCTGAAGATCTCCCTGATTTTTTTTTTTCTTTTCAGGATTTTTAGTATCCCATGGCTTCTGAGGGATTGAAATTCCCCATATTAATGCAAATTGTACATCTCCTTTCCAGCAGGATTCTGAATCTTTGCTGAGTAGAATTCTTTCTGCCATGTGCCCTGTGGGTAAATGGATTTCTAGTGTCTGTTAAGCCTTTCCACTGTGTTTGGTCTGTGGTCTCCTTTCTAGGGTTGTTTTCTTGTGGGTTTTTTTTTTTTTGTTTGTTTGTTTGTAAAGAAAAATTACAGCTAAATATGTCCTTTTTATGACTCCGGGGTCCGAAAGCAGTATGATTTTTTTTAGATTAATTCTCTTCAAGTTTTGAAATCAGCAAATATTTTTTCAGCAACTTTGACTCAGTGAATCTAGCTGAGGACCTACTATGTGAGGTGTGTCCTGGGGATACCAGGATAAGTATGAGTCCTTGTCCTCAAAGAAATGACAAGCAGATAAGCCAAGTAGATAACTATGGCACAAAGCAGAACAGAGAAGCTTCCCAATTTGCCAGTTACCATCATCAGGGATTGGAAGGAAACATTTCATCTACTCCTCATGTGACAAAGAGTTTCATGAAAGAAGCTGCATTTGAAATGCTCTCAGAAGAATTAAGTGGAAATGAAAGTCCTTTCAAGCCAAAAAGAAAATGTGGGTAACAGCAAAGTATCTAGTTCCATTTTGCTAAAATATATGGTGTGAATAAAGGAGACAGACTAGGAAGATAGGCTAGAGCCATTTAATGAAGCTCCTGGAACGCTGGGCTGGAGAATGGTACTTAATTTCAGAAGGGGTTAAGCACTAAAGGTTTCGGAACAGAGGAGTGATATGATCAAAACTTTGATTTAGAAATCTTTTGGCCCAGAAGGTAGTAATTGCCTGGCAGCCAGCATGCAGACCAGTAGGAAGACAGTGAGTTCCCGTGAGAAGTAAAGGGGCCGCCTTGATGGGCTATAGTGGTGAAATGAAACAGAACTGGAAAAGGGCGCAGGGATATAATCTACCGGAATTAGCAGCCCACATGATGTCAGGGTTGAGGGAGAAGAATGAGTCAAAGCTGTTGCTGAGGTTTTAAGCCTGGATAATTAGGAGGTTGGTGATACTATTACTAGAAATGGGAAAGTTGGGGGAGAAACTTATTTGGAGTTTGAGTTTAGGCATCTTGAGTTTGAAGTACTAGCAGTGTATCTCAGCTGAAGATGGCTAGTAGGCAGAGGATAGCTCTCAAAAGAAAACCAGAGAGCTTTTGGGAAATCGAGGCATGGACGTGACATTGATGATAATGCTTAAAGAGCCCTCTTTATTCTGGCTAGTCTACCCATCAGTTGTGTGGTAGAGGAGTGAGCATGGGAGTTAAAAGGCTCTGTTCAGCCCCAAACGTAGAGTAGGAGGAAAAAGAGGAGGAGCTGAGAAATTGATTTTGGTTTATCCCAAGACTTTGGCGATAGAACAGTTGATCTTAGGGGGTCTTTCCCAGATACAAGTCTTGTAAGGGTAGAGCTTTTGTGGTTTTGTTCTCTGCTATATTTCTGACACCTAAAACAATGTCTGGAATAGTAGGTATTTGATAAGTAATGGTTTGAGTGAATGAATGAATCTGTCAAATGAGCATAGATGAAGTCAGATGTTTAAGATACAGATTTTATTTAACCTCCCCTGAAAAATAAATTTGAAACTTTTCTTCCTACTTGTTTTTTTTCCCCCACAAAGAGCCATTCTCTCACTTGGCAGCCAGAATAGGGCAAGATTGTCTGCTCAAGGAAAAGGTGTAAAAAACACAGCAGGCTCTTGATGCAGAGTAAGTTCAGGCAATTGTATTAGTTCTCCATCACAATGAGAATTTTCAGGGGAAGATTGCTTTGCTGGTGCAGGTCATAGGTATATTGGATTGAGTACTGTTTGGTTCCAGATGCAGTAATAGATCTCAAAGAACTGCATTTAAACTCACCTATGTTGGCTCTGTCTTTTAAAACTATTGTAATATTGGATTCTTAAGAACAATTTTTGAATATTAATTTTTACCCAGCTAGAAAACCGTCATTAAATCATGAGGTTGGATAGAATAAATATTCCTAAAAACTAGATCCATTCAGAAAGATTCCCAGGGATTATTCTTTTCTGTCATTTTTACCCTGGCTCTTTGTCTTTCCCCAGTTCCAAAGACGGTAAATCTTTTCACGGTTTTGGTTCTTCTCTGAAGAACACCGCACCCCACAGGAAGGGGACGAAAACTTCCATGCTTCTGCTTATTTCTACCTGGCAAAGCTTCCCATGCATCTTCCGATCCACTTCGATCAGGAAGTGAGACTTGCCAGTATCCAGAGATCTAATATTAGAGTATATTGTGCTGTTGAAGGTTTTATTCAGTTTGCTTGTTCAACACACTAAATATAAAATATCGCATCAACTAGGATATACATGCTTCCTGCTCCTTCAGAACTTTAAATCTAAGCTCGTGACAATCTTTACCTCAGGTAAATGCTACACAGACATGTATTGCCATGCTCCAGCAATTTTGATCATTTCTTTTTCTCCCCTTGACTCTTTTTATCTGGTCAGTTTTCTGTGGGCACATGAAGAGAAAGGTACTTGGCCTAGAAGGTTAGGGAGAACAGATCTGTTTTGAGGTTGGAAAGAGTCCTGTTGGCCATCGAGAACCATTAAACTTTACCAGACATGGTATCCTATCCCTGAGAATATTGAATCTCAAAATATTGCTTGTTAATTTTTATATGTGTAGCACATGTTTAAGGAAAAGAGTTTATACTTTGTAATTTTCTACTAGGTGAACTGTTCACTTGTAAATTCTCCATTTTGACTAGGCAGGAAAATAGGAATCTAAAATCAGCAGAGCTGATCCCTCATCCTTCTAGAACCATATTTAAACTAACGCAGTACCTTAGAAACACAGGAGAAGTAAACCACAAAACCTGAAAGAGTCCAGTCATGCTGAGTTCTAAAGAAGATGTGCCTCCAGTAAAAGAATGGTTCAGATTTATTTTGTTTGTGTCTACACCCCAAGGGATTAGATTTAAGGAATATATAGACTTAGAAAAATACGTGGTTTAGTGCTGTGGTGTTTACTGCATGTTATAAGCATAGCTTTTCCGAAGGGGAAATTAGACCAGATTTGTAAGTAGCCAAGATAGTCAGAGATCTTCATAAAATGAATATCTTTTATTATTTTTTTTAAAGCCCAGTAGCCATTAAAAAAAAAAAGCTGATTAATTCTATATCCCTGTCCTTTTTACAGAGTGCTTCATTTTCAGCGAGTTTAGAGTTTGCTGGTCGAAGGGGTGTATGAGTTTGCCCAAAGATAATTTGCCGCCTCATCTGTGTGTGATTTCCATACTTGCTGCCTGCGGTTCAGCAGGAGCTCAGGTGCAGGAATTTCTCACTTGCCCCACCCCCCTCCTGCCTAGACATCAGTGCAGAGCGGGACTGTCCCTCCTCATTTCTGGGGTCTTAACTCCATGGAGGACACTGAAACAAGCAAGTGAAAAACTGAAATACAGTCTTTTTCTTAGTTTCTCCCATTCTAACGGTGAGTCATTGCTGCTCTTATGGCTCTTAATTCTCTATGCCATAATAAAGGTTTTCTTCTACGTGCATTCTTCAATATTTTTTAGTTCAGCAGACACCCTGTATCCTGAGGCACTTCCTTGTGGGAAGGTGATTCTGGAGTAATCCTACCTAGATAAATAATGATTCCCTAGGGAAGGTGTTGTATACCATTTTGAGTAGGAATAGGGCAAGGGTTTAAGTAGTGAGTTTTAAACCTCTGGGATGGTTCCTGTGGTTTTTCTCTGAGCTCCACGGAAGTGATACTATCGTCTCTGTGGGCCTGCACAGCATTGAGCTTGGTAATAATTTCTTCCAGGTTATCAGTGATTTTCATACATCCCTGATACACGATCAAGTATGTATTGTAGAATATGGGAAGTCACTTTCAGTACACGGGACACTTTGCATGGAATAACCTTTGTTCGGCATGGGAAAATTTGTTCTATTTTATGAGCTTAATAGAAGGAAGTTTTATTTTTATTAAAGTATGTATTTCAATATCCTTGCCAGCTTTTTTAGATTTCTTATCTAAGGTTTATTATGCCCCCAAATTTTCTTAAAACGCTTCCTTTACCATTCTTCCTGCCCCATTCTTTCTTCCTCATCTTACCCCCACTACATTAAATTTTTATCTTGGAAGTGTGGTAAGAGATAATATAGTATGTTTATTGGTAACCTTTGGTACTATTCAGCCTCTTTTCTTGTTTGTTTGTTTTAAGATTGTATTTATTAGGGAGAGAGAAGAAGGGAAAGAAACATCAATGTGTGGTTGCCTCTTGCACACCCCTTACTGGAGGGACCTGGCCTGCAACCCAGGCATGTGTCCTGACTGGGAATCGAACTGGCGACCCTTTGCTTCACAGTCTGGAGCTCAATCCACTGAGCCACACCAGCCAGGACTCAGTCTCTATTCTTACTAATTATAGTTGAAGATTATAAAATGAAGTCTTAGAAGCCTGACAAGGGAGGCCCAAATGTTCTGTGTAGATGGCAACTTTTAAAGTATTTTGGGAGCAATAAATAGTGAAATGGATAAAATTCTTCGTGAATGTAATCAAAATTAATTTTTCAAAATAGCTTTATGGGAAGAATAGGATTGTTTTGGTTTGCTACACAGGAGAAAGATGTTTTGCCTGCCTTTTGCTTCAGACCAGTATCTTTGTCTCCAGTAAGAATTTGAACTAATTTTTAAGGCATAGATGGGGGTGGTATCTGAGGTGTTTTCAAACTGTGTTTTCCTGCCCTCTTGTTAGTGTCTTCTCTCCTTTGTTTGTCCCTTAATTCCTGCCAAAGAGCTTCTGGGATAGGCTTGTTTCCTCTGCCCTGGGCACAGGTGGTGGTTTGGACTTCTCACAGCAGGCTTCTATGTTTCCCCTGAAGTATTTTTTGTTAGCTTTGCCTTTGATTTATGCCATGCTGGATTGCTGCCTTTTGTTTCCACGTTCATGTACCGGATATTACCAAGCATTTCCACACCAGTAATACAATCACAGCTGAAAATTTTGAAGTGTTCCCCAAAGGAATTCCCACTGCTTGAAATTCATCTTGCTACCTTCAGGGATTCACACACTCCTTGTGGACCTCTGCCTCTCCATTAATGCAGAGAGATTGATTTTGCTGAATGCTCTTCTGTCCGTAGATGCTCCTGATATCCTTTTAGGTACACACACGTGCATGAGTGATCTTTAAGAGGGAAGGTTTTATATGCCAGTTTCCTCTCTCGGTTTGCCTGGCTCCTGTGCTGACTATGCCTAGTCATAACCCTGCGCACCCAGCGTTGCCTAGAGCACCTTCCAGGTGGAGGCGCACTAGCAGAGCATTGTAGTGTTGACTGTCCTTGGTTTCATCTGGCTCCTGGGCACTCAGCTGCTTTCCAAAACTGGCAAATGACCCCTCCTGCGGCATCAACTTTTAGATACCAATGCAAGCCCTTAAATTCCGGAAAAGAACAGCCATAGAGCTTAGCATTATGGTAAAAGGCAATTTCCAAAGTAACAAACCTGTCAACCCCAGGTCCGCATCTGTCATTTGGTTTTGTTGCTTCCAGAGGATATAGAAGGCATTGGAAGGTAATAGTACAGTGTGGTGCAGTGTGCTCTTCCTTTGTTACAGTTGCAAGCATTTATGAAGCAGCTGGGAATGTTAGCATTTTTCTCTCTTTAGAAGATAAATAGCACATTGCTTTGAGGATGGAAGTGAAGTGTGACTTTTAGCCCTTTGAAAAATATCTTTCTATTTGCATTTAGACAAAAATCTTGATTCTTCTAACAACTTATTTATTTAGCTAGAATGAATATAAACAAGTACATAGCCCTGTGAATAGGGCAGTAATACCAAACCAGATTTCTGATATGTGTGTCAGTAAAAATTGAAATAATAGTTGATTAGGAATTTCTTTCATTACACCTCGTTCACATGAAACAGAAGAATATCATCTTTATTGCTTTAGAACACACATTTTTTTTGTTTTGATAAAGTGATCTCCCACCTTATTTATCAGGAATGACCCAAAATGACTCTTAGCTTTTTAAACAGACAAACAAAGCAAAATCTTCTCTGGCTGGTGTGGCTCAGTGGATTGAGTGTGGGCTGTGAACCAAAGGGTCACTAGTTCAATTCCCAGTCAGGGCATATGCTGAGTTATGGACCAGGTCCCCAACTGGGGGCATGTGAGATGCAACCACACATTGATGTTTCTCTCCCTCTCTTTTTCCCTCTCTTTCCCTCTCTCTGAAAGTAAATAAATAAAATCTTTAAAAAAAATCCATGCCAAAAAGAAGAAGAAATAATAGTTGATCAGCTGTACATTAGCAGAGTACTATAGGTTTTGTTAAGCTTGAAAACATATGTA
>VMDR010004795.1:0-56773 GCA_007922815.1 Macrotus californicus
ATAAAAGAGTTATAGATTAAAAAAGGGGAAATCCTTTTTCTTTATTCGGTGTTTCTGATGAAAAGATGTTTTTATTTATAATTTTGTTATTTCACTTTTTGCACTTGATAATAAAAAGTTAACAAATTTCAATGTGAACTTATTCTAATATCTAATTATAATATTCACTAAATGAATTTTGAAATGATAAAAAAGATGAAAATAAAATATCTATTGACATGTAAAACCCAGAAAAAGATCTCTTAAGAAACTCAAATTAATATTCTTGCTCAAATATGTACACATATCTTCCATCCACTGAACACTTTGTTTTCTGCAGCTGTGCTGTGTCCCTGAACATCTAGTTTTCCCTGCGACTCGCCCGCTGCTGACTCAGAATAACGGGATTCTCTCCCCCAGTGCTTGCTGGCACATGTTTAGCAGTCCTGCCTTTGCCAATCCACACAGGTTAACGAATGGTTGCTTGTAATAGGAAACTGTCCTTTTATAAAATATTTAATGTGTAATAGTAAATAATTAAATAGTAATTAATGACTAAGAAGCCCCTTAATTTTTCAAACATGTAAAAATAATAACTATGGTAGAGTGAACACTTGTTATGTTCAACTTGCTCTCAGTAAACCAATAAAGAAAATAATTTTATTCTCAATTTAAGCTAAGGACACAGAAGGGAGACCAGGTAGATAACCTTCCCGAGCTCACTTAGCTAGTAAGTAGACGAACTGGAATGCAATCTCAGACTACCTGATTTCAGAGACAGCCTTCCTAACCCACCCGCCACACAGAAACCACTGAGACATATGTAAGTATCCAAAATATAGTACTCCACAGCTGTAAATGTATATAAAGTATATAATGTGTTACCACATGATCAGATAAAAAAAAAATCTCAATATAATGATGGTAACAGCAGAATTCTTTTAAAAAATCCCATGTTTTTTCTAAATGAAATATTCTGTTATACTCGGAGATGAAAATGCTACAATTTTTAAAGCCAGGTAATAATTTTATATAAAAATGTGGTAGAGTTCATTGACAATGGTGTGATGTGTCTGTGGGTGGACACAAAATTAGGAAAGAAATATCTGATCCCACTTTGATAAATGATCAGCACAGAGGATGCAAAGAGAAAGGCAGCCATTTTCACAGCTGGAGATCAAGAACGCCAAGAGGAAAAATTAAAGAAGAAAGCAGATGGAAAACAAGAAACATTTATGAAACAAACATTTTGAGAAACATAATTATCCCATGTGTGGCTCTTTAGCCCATAAAACTAAATTAATTATTCTGAACACAATGAAGAAAATAAAAATGTTGCTGTATGTATATTGATGATAATAAACTATCAAACAATAAAGTCATGAAAACCTTACAGTATTATCTACATATGTATAAAATACATATACGTTCCCTACACCTCGTCCTGGCCCCTACGTGAGGGTGTCTGAAAGGCTATAAACCATAACTCGAGCGTGGTTGTCTCTGGGGATATTATATTCTGGGCAGCCAAAAAAGCCACCTTTTTTGCTTCTTTGTATTTCCTGATTTTTCTAGAATAAATAGCTACTGATTTAATAAGAAGAAAACCACTAATATTTTACATTCTTGAAGGAGCACTTACATACTGCTTGTTAGGTGCAGGTACCACATTAAACCAGTTTTATAATCAAAATGTACTTCAATTATGTAAGATAAATAAATTTGTGTAAAGAATCTTGTGAATCAAAAACTTAAAAATGCTAAGTCTTTGATAAATTAGCCCCTACCCATACCTTTAACTCTTCAATCTGCTGCTTTACGGTTTCAAGATCTGTTCCGATTGGAGACATTGAAGCTAATTTACCACCTGCAATATCTACCCAGTCGAATATTGCCTGAAAAACACATTAGTCCATGTGTTATTATAATAGCACATTTGAAATCGCTTCAGTATCTCGATGTTACAGAAAAGCACAGCTCTAAACCTGTGAAGATATTATGTGAAGAGTCCATTTCACAAATCACAAAGATGGTTCATCTAAATAGGTAAAAGCAGCAGTATACGGAAACAGTTGACCACAATATGAATTGGACGTAGCCTCCAATTCTGTATCCAAGTTTGCAAAGGCAACTCTAATTTGAATAGAATGTTAGAATATTAAGAACTTAAAGAAGATGCTCATTTGAAAAAAGTTTTATAAATTCAATCACAGGAAATAAAATCCTCTATGTTCTCTTAGGTTCCTCTAAAAGCAGACTGTGTAAATACAGGGTCTGGCAGAAATAACACCCCTTGTATTTTATAAAATCATAAGCATGTAATTCTGTACCATAAGAATATCCCACTCAAGCACACCATATGACATTTTAGGTGAAATGTTCAAATTGAAACTGTAAGCTATTACACCCATATCATCACCCTACCAACCGCACTCAAGCAGGCCTTCCTTCTGCTGGACACCGTGTATTGAAAGAAAAAGATTCAAACCCATCTGCTTATTCAAACAATCAAGAAGTTTATTGTTTGGCACAGAGGAAAATATTTGGCTCAACTAAACCTTTGCGCATCATTTAGATTAATATTAAAATCTCGTGCAAGGATTATAATATAATATAATATTATATTATATTAAAATTATAATGATTAATATTAAGACCATTATTATGAATTGCAACATAGACTTCAAAACCTCCTATTTGTCTTGTTATTTTTAGGTAACATAAACATCCTAAAAAGGCTCAACTCACATTTTTTTTCAGGTACCAAATACACAAAATTATTCTGTACTTTAATGAAGTTTTGCCAGACCATATAGTAGAGGGGAAAATTCATGGAAAATATTGGATCTTTTAAAGTTATAATTAACAAATCCTAAGAACTGAAGCAGCAACTTGGGAAATAAAATTGATTTTACTTTACAACCAACCTTGAAACCTCGGGGACTTCTAGAGGTTTCAGCCTCTGGCTACAGCTGGCCACAGCCACCTGATAGGTCAAGGTGCCCTTCACTCTCACAGTAACACTGCTGAGCTGCTGACCTCGGACGGGACGGGCCTTGCTTTCACTGCAGTGGTAATTAGGCTGTGAGAATCAGGGTGTCTAGCCTGGGGCCTCCGATGTTAATGGCTCCTGAGGTCAAAGGGCTGCAAGTGGTGACAGTGACATCTCTAGCTGGGGAGGAGGGGCCAACTCAAGGACTTAACAAAGCACGTGAAAATCATGACCTGGCCTCACAGACCGAGAACTGGAGCATGATTAGTTATGGGTCAGTGATATCGAACCAATAATTTACCACTTTGGTTGAAAAGGGAAGGGTATGGAGGGAGAAAGTTATATTTAATAAGGTCTTATTTGTAGTGAATTTTTTCATCTCTTTCCAAAGTTCAAAACGCTTTTCAGCTGGCATAAAGCCTGGCTTATGATATTTATTTTTACAAATATAGAAATGGAGTGGCATAATAAAAAGGAAAAGATGTTCTCATCTGAGCTTTAAAAATAATATTCACTTGGTGTTATGGAAATACTTTTTCCATACGGTAAGAGGGATAAAAGACTAAACCCTCGCCAGCCTTACCATTAGAGAAAGGAAGAAAGCTAAGGAAGGTGGGGCCAGAGACAGCCCAGAGTTGGCCTAAACTGACAAGATAACTTTTAATATTAAAAAAAACCCTAAAAATGGCTAATGAACTGAGGGAGAACCCTGAAGGGACATGGAAAACAACTATTAAAAGGAGTTATGTATATGAAAAAGAAGAAAACAGAGTATGACCCAATAAACTAGAAATCTATTTGAGATCCCAGGGAACACTGGCTTCGAGTCAAGTTTCTTTACTTCTGACTTTGGTTAGACCTGGCGGTGCCTTTAGACGGTGTTCGCTGCTTTCATCCCACCCCCTCAGCTTCAGAACAGAGCTTCAGATTCAGTCCGAGTTCAGCGTCTGGTGCTAAGCCATTTAGGAAAACACTGTGTGGGAATATTTCTCTTAACTTAAAGAAATTAAAATGCTTCTTTTCAAAGGCTATTTCACTGAATGTGTGTGTAAAAACATATTTAAATGTGTATATAAGTCTACACCTACTTCAAGTGACAGAAAGACCTCCTAAGGGCAAACATGAATTGAAGCAGGTGAGGAGACAGCACACATCTTCGCAGCCCTGAGGTGACGCCAATGTGCACACCTGCAGACAGGAGGTGGCAGGACCCCCTCTCCCAGCAGACACACTGCACCCCCCTTACCTGCAGTCCGTCCTGGTACTGAACAGCAGCCTGCATTGCCTCCTGGAGTCTCTCCACCCGGTCTTTCCATGCTTTATTGAGAGAATCCCATGCTGAATTTAACTACAACAAGAACATTACAACCCTTTTATTGTCCTAGGTTTTCAAACACTTTTATCAAACATTTTTTAATGAAATTTTTAAAAATAGCAATCTGATAAGAGCAGAAAATGTGCTAATTATACCTCATCTATGCTCTTCTTGACAATGGGTTTATCAGGCTCCCCGCATGCGGCGATGAGTTCGGAACCCAGGTTAACAACTATATCCAGTTCTTCCTGCAGTCCATCTATTTCTTCCCTTATGGCCTAGAATAAGAAATGGTAGCCTTTACAGTTTGAAGCAAAACTACACTGAAACTAAAAAGATGCACACAAACATTAATGGTAGTTATTTCTAGGAGGTGGGATTATGATCGATTTTTGTTTTCTAAGTTTCTGCAACAAATCTTTTCAATGAGAAAAGATAACAGAAGAATATTTAAAGAAAAAAAGCATACTTTGAGTAACAGATGTCAAATGTTTATTAAACATAATATTTAGGAAATAATTTAGGAAATAATTCTGTGTAACTAATACTAGAACAAGTTTGTTTGTTTTTTTTAAATACAAACACAACAATACCAAAAAGCATAGAAAGATACTGTTTTTCAAACTGACTCGTTTGACAACACATATATGAAACAGGCCTAAGTAAAACATGAGTTCAAAGAACTCACACCAAACACTGTGTTTGTTTAATAGAGTCGGGATAACCGAGCTCTGGGTGTACGTTTTCACCCTGGTGCACGTAAACGACGAACAAATGAGCAAAGACTGTGACAGAAGTACAGTGTTTTAACTTCGCTTTTATCTTCTTGGTTAAACACATTGATGAATTCAAGAAGCCTTTACCAAGCATGAAACCAGTCCTAAATGAGGTATTGAGAACACAAAGAAAAACAGGTTGTATGACCATTCTGCTCATGGCACTTTGAGTCCATTAAGAAAGACAAAGTTATGATCAATGATAAGTCATACTACACACAGCGCCCTTTGCATGAGGAAATATGGGAACACAGACTAACTCTGCTAAGTACACAAGAGAAGATTTTACAGAGGGTCACTATCCGACTGAACCTCAGAGTTTCAGTGGGATTTGCCAGTAGAGTGGTAAGAAGGACATTCAAAGGTGAGAAAATAAAATGTGCTAGAAAGTGCACAGCTGCTCTGCAGAAAACCATGTGTGCCAGAAGAGAGGGCGCTCGGTAAAGGGGCAGCAGGAGAAGAACTGCGCTGGAAACACAGGCACAGGCTAGATAGGATGTAAAAGGCCCATGCCCTGTTCTAGGGAGTTCGGACTTCGCGCAGTAGGCAGCGGGTGCCTCTGAGGGGTTTCAAGCAGCAACACAATAAGAGCAGATTTAGGGAGAGGATCGGTAGCAAGACTGGAGGCCTGGCAAGGAAAGATTTTAGAAACCAAGAAAGATGAGGCCCTGACATCAGGCAAAAGCAGTAGGGATGGAAAGTGATCTTAAAATATATACTCCTACTATATATCACTATGCATTCCACTTTCAGGACCAAATATAAATTTTAATGGAATAATTCTGAATATTTACCAAAGGAATTCACATTGTACTACAATTTATTTCCTCATTTTAAATGGGATACCCTGCTCACCTCTGCTGCTTCCTGCTGTTGTTTCACTACTGAGGGATCAATTCCAGGTTCCTCCAGATCCCGGATGAAATCTTGAGTATCTTTAGTGGTAACTACCAATGACATGTGATCACACCAGAACTTTTCTGCTAATTCCATCACGTCCAGGAGTTTGGCTTCCCTTTCTTCCACCAGCGTGTGTATGTTCTCCCAAACGAAAACCATTTGGTCAAGCTTATCCTGAACAGCTGTGGGAGCAAAACAATGTCAAAAAGGCCGCAGATCAGCCCCATTTAAGCAATAAAGCAGAACATTTTGGTTCACACAGAAATGGTGATTCAATATGGTATCTGAAATTGGACCAAATTTTGGTTGATCCCAGTCTAGAGGGTACCACTGGGCCCAGTGGCCTATTCCAGACAAACGTAAGATCGGAGGATGTCCAGCCCCTTCTGAACCAAGGCTCTTCCCAATGAAAGTGCGTGCTCAAAGGCAAGTGAGCTCACAGTAGACCTAAGTCCATCGACTTTCAAGTTCACCAAAGCTGGCCTTAATTCCAAGGAAAGTGAAATAACCACCCAGGTATAGTCTTTATGCTCTCCAAATCAAGAGTAAAGATATCCGTTCAGTCTCAGGAATATAACAATGTAGGACGTGCATTCTGGGTTTGTTTCTAGAGTACTTTCAACGTGAATTTCCACTAACCTGTGCACATGTTTTTCTTTTGACTCCCAACTCATATCTTTAAGAATGGCTGGTTGTGGTCATGGTTGCCATTTCTGTGACTATGGGAGAGGGTACCCATTATGTAAGGTGGTGTAGTTAGCAAAGAGGAAAAAACTCCTCAGGGTTAGTCTTACTGGAGTTATGCTTTAATCAACCGGTTAAAAGGTCTGGAGAACGCACAGTTTTTGTACAATGGCACACTGTGTACTTAACCCATTATTATACAAACACAGGAAGACATTAACAAGGGATTAATGTACACAGCCCTTCAATCCCAAACGTGTCATATTTGTAATACCTTTTCTAATGCCTGGCACCCTGACATGCAATTGGACTGCCAGTGAATAGCACGAACATTTAGAATTGTTTCAAAAGTAAAGTTCAATTGTTTCCTTATCCTGAAGTTATTACCTTTGGCAGAAATGTCTTTATCAGTGCCCCCAGACCGAGCAATCATTTCCTCTCCCCTCTGTTTAAGAGTTTCGTACAACGGCTGTAGCTTCTCCATGTCCACTGACACGTTCTTGTTCTCACTGATCTGCTCCTTGATCTTCTCCACCTCGGCAGAGATGGAGGGCGGCTGCCTCAAGCGCTCTGCAACTCGATCCAGGCTCTCAAGAATCTGGTCTATCTTGTCATGGAACTAGCAGTAAAATACAGGGATCACTTAGTGAGAAAAAATCTGTGATACCAAACGTGAAAATTTAAGTGAAAAGGAAAAACATCTATTTTAAATGTCACGATCAAGAACTAAATCTTAGTCCTTTGGTTGACATATCCATCCACAGAATTATATACAGCTGGTGTATCCAGATTTCCTAAAATCGTGGCTTACATGGCCCTCTCGTACCACACTACTTATGTAGACTGGAATGTTTCTTGCAAATAACTGAGTGTATTCATTAAGAACTGGTGTATTTTAATGCATAATGGGCCTGCTGACAGCAGCATCTCATCTACTGTTTCACCTTGTTATTTTAATTCTAATTTTGTAAAGTAAGCTCAATAATCTGGGTGTGTTTGTCTATCAAAGCTGATTGTCTTATTTGCTTTTACTGATTGTTGTAGCATCTTAAAAATTTTATATTAATAAATGTGAAATTCATGAGCATTTTTGACTAAAGGAATTTCTTAAAAGTTTCCTGAACTGAAAAAATGTTAAATCTCCCTGACGTTGTAATGAAAGTTTGTATTTAATTCAGGATCAAACATATAATCAGATTAATGAAAGAATTTTAAACTTTTGTTTGCAAAGGTACCATAGATAATGAAGCAAAGTTATAAAAACTTGTTAATTCATAGATTCTACACTATTCTCAGTATTAAAGGAATCATCACTCACTCAGGATCATAGACAATGGACCACTCTAATGTCAGTATACCTAATAATAAAAACCAAAGCTTGAAAATGGAAAACTTCCAGGTAATTTTAAATGCAACTTCCTAAAAAAGATGCCTTCAAAAATTTTAAAAATATCATTTTCCAGCTTTGTATCTTCTCCTCCTTACTCAGCTTGTCATTCATTCTTTTTTATCGCCTTCCTGGGAGTGTTTTATTCACAATGACAACAACGTGTGCTTTTGTGTCTCCCAATGGCAAATACTGCATTCCATTTGGCCTCTTATTTACATGTTTGGACAAGGTGGACAGCTATGTATTTCTCAAGTCATTGAAAATTATTTTTTTTATTTTATCGATAAGCAGGCAGAGAAATATTAGGAGTGGACTAAAGGGACTATCACTTTTGAGAGACAAAGATATCAATACTCTAAAGATAATACAGTGAAATAATTTTAGTTGAAATTTAATCAGGAGGTCCAGGCAGATGCCTTTCCATGCTCTGCTGTTTGGAAGAACCCGGTCGGATTTCCGATGCAAACGATTACCTGAGTAGACTGAGAAATGGCTTCATCCAGTGCCACAGCTCGCTTTTTCACATCTTCTTTAATTTGACTGTAAAGGGTGTCGGCTGCCACGTACTTCTCTTGGATAGAAAAGCCTTCCTCTGGGCTCAGTTCCAATAATTGCGGCCCGGTTTTGTTCATCTTATCTATATGAGGCTTGTGTTCGGCTATCAGCTCGCGCAGTTGCTATAACAAACCAAACAGCCTCTCAGGATCTCAGGGTCAACACTCCGTATTACAGCTGCCTACAACCCCAAGGCACTCAGCTCGCAAGAGACTCCGAACAAACAGCCCACCCTCACAAGGCATTTGATGCACGACGGCTCACACAACTCTGCCAGGAAGAGATGCCCCCGATGCCACGACTACACAAGAGTTGGGTCATGTCAAAGCCCCTTTAAGGGTACATACAAAATGTCGGTTGAGTGAAATACCAAACCCCAGCTCATTATGCATTTCATACCATCACATATTTTTACAAGAGTATTAGCCAAGGGTCATAATACACAAAAGGACTCCGAACTTACTGTATGTCCCCAACCTGCGGAGACCAAGCCATAACTCTTGGTGTCTCTTTATGCCTAATCATGATATATACAAAAATTATTTAAAAGAAAAAAAGAAAGGAAAGGAAAGAAGAGAAAAAGGAAGGGAGGAAGGAGAAATAACTTCAGTAGAAGATAAGCCCAATGCCAAGAGGAAAAAATGCTCTGCGTAAAGCTACATTAGGGGATGTAAGCCCACAAGGTATTGTAATGATATGTGAACCAATATAAAAATGCATACATATATTACATTGTATGTATATATGTATTGATCTAGTCTATGTACATATATGATAAATACATATGAGTGATTTGTACTTATTTTAAAATGTTAAAGATTGCAAGGGTAATAATCTATCAAATACACAGTCTATCCTAAGCACTATTTGTAAGGTATAAAGAAAAACATGTGATACATGAATACCTTGAATGCTATCTAATCAATGGGCACAATGATATTTATATTAATGAATGAGTGTAAAATCCAAGTGAAGCCCCATTCTTTCTAGGGAGATGAATAAACCCGCAATATCTACTCTCCATGGAGTCCAGGGCTTCCACCGAACACGTTCCATGAGTCTGCTCCCAAACCACTGTCAGGGGAAAGGTCGGTCACTGCCTGCAGGTCTCGCTGAGGCCAGCCCCCATGCATCACTGGGGAGTGCTCCATTTACGCCCTGTTACTCCTTTGGTTCTCTAAGCAGCAGCTCCTTATCCTCACCAGAAGGCACTCCCCAAACTGCCGGCTATCTAGCCCAAATAAAAGCTCCTCGGAGAGAAGTTATATTCAGGGAAGACAGTCCAGAGAAAGCTACCAATCTTTTCCTGCAAATATTTTATTTTCTATCATTCATCAATTAGAATCACCAGGGTGGGCCACATACCACGTTTATTGAAAGTGCCCACCAAAATCAGTTGAGAAATTAGTTTGAAAATTGTTGAGAACATTACTTGATTAGATCATTAACAATTTCCGATGTGGCACACTATAGTTGAAGTTTTTCTGAAGGTGGTCTCAAAACTCTTTTCGAAAAGAACTAAGTAACTACAAATTCAGCTTTTTAAAAAAGGAGGGGTCTAATCCAACATG
Source organism: Macrotus californicus (assembly GCA_007922815.1). Lineage (NCBI taxonomy): Eukaryota > Metazoa > Chordata > Mammalia > Chiroptera > Phyllostomidae > Macrotus > Macrotus californicus. The sequence goes on from VMDR010004795.1 coordinate 10,163, forward strand.
TCGCACAGAAGAACATAGGAGTGTCGTGTCTGCAGTCCAGCTCCTGGGTGGTCCAGGTTGTGATTTTCTTATTTTTATTTTATATTATCAGACATAGCTTCATGCCGCTTTACAGAAGAGAGGTGGCAATGGTAATACTGGCCAACATACAATCTCACGGTAAAGAAATGTGTTACACACATTTTGTTCTATGAGGCAGGTTTGTAAAACAAGCTCACAAATAAAATGAGAGATCTAGTTCTTCCTTTTAATTTTTAAAAATGTATTAAGTTTTTAAAAAGAGAAAAGGAGAGAGAAAGGGAGAGTGAAACATCGATTTTTTTGTTCCACTGATTTATGCATTCATAGGCTGATTCTTGTATGTGCCCTGAGGGATTGAACCTGCAACCTTCGCATATCGGGATGACACTCTAACCAGCTGAGTTACCCGGCCAGGGCAAGCAATCTAAGAGTTCTTCAGTTGCCTAGAGTCTAAATAGGTCTCATCTTTGTAACACTACTATGACATACCTCTGCTTGGGAAGTAGTGAGATGAGCCTTTGTGAGTCCATTTCATGAGGGACAAGAGAACGCCTCCTAGGTGCCTACCTGGGTGTATGTGTGTGCATGGAGAGAAGGCCCAACAGTAGATGCCTTCTGCTTCAGTAGTAACAAAATGATTCTTAGCACCTACTACCATGACAGTCCAGTCACGCTGGAGAAACCTAATGCAACTTCAGTATATCTACCATTTGGTAACATGGCTCTTGGAGCCATTTTTATTCTTGGCTAGAATGAATTAGAAGGTATCTCCAAAAATAGCTAAAGAGGATAGTGTGAGGCTATAGAAGGAGAGCTGTTCTGGAAGGTGGTAAACATTCTGAACAATTTAGTTTGAGCGATTTGAAAACTTGGCTACAAAGTATTATTATAGTTCCCCTTATATAGAAAATCATACATTTGTTTTGAAAGCTGAAAACTTATGCAAAAGTATTGACTCAATTTTGAAATTTTCAGTTCAATAATAATTGATGTTATGCTAGTAACAAAGCTAATCAAATCTCACCTCAGGGCAGAAGAGATCCCTGAAGAATTTATATTAAAAATCATCCAATGGGTAGGCATCAAGATTTCTGCCACAAATAAACCTTTACACTAAAATTCAGTTGAATTCTACATAGTTTGTAAGTCTTTCTCCTGCTGAATGATGTAGAACCCAAAAGAATTTCAATTTTACACTAAAGTGTTCTCTAAAGATCTCTTCTAAATAAATACTTTCGTTAGAGATATTCTTCAATGTCAATGCATTAAAAAAGTAAACAAACAAGATTAATAAGTATGTCAGATACTTCAAACAATGATGTAATATACTTCCGAGTTAAACTTTACACACACACACACCCAATCAGTCTTAGAGTACATCTTGTACAGATCTGGGAGAACAACTAGGTTCAAGTACATGAATAGCAAGAAGTCTGGATTTTTTTCTGACAGTCTTGCATCCTCTTTCACTCAAACTTTTGCAAAATTTTAAGATATGTTAACATGTAAGTGACCGCTGGAATGAGGGCTTCATAATGCCATTTCATATATAGTTTCAACATGTTAACACTTGTAGATGTAAATATGCTCTCTAGTTCAGAGTTCCAGGTACATAAGGTGAAAAAAGGGGAAACAATTCGTCTTCATACTTCAGCATTCCTCCCATTCAGAGTGAGCTTTCATGACATTGCTGTTTCGTCACATTTCTTACACTGCCTAATTTCGCCAGGCTCAATGGCCTGGCTGTGTGATGTCACTTCCATGTGTCTCTGCTCTCTGCTGACATTCGAGATTGCTCTCACCACCACATATGAAGTATAAAACTTAGTCGATATATGTAAATTAATGCAGTCAATATGTACAAGTTAAAAGTATTTCCAAAGCTTATTTCTCTAACATTGTAAGTGGAAACTGTTTTTGTGCCCAGACGGTTCACACCACATACTGTCCTATAAAAGCTGTGATCTAATTAACAACATACTCAGTGTGGTCTTCCCACATGAGTCTTCTCACTGTAAACCTGGATACAGGTAAGAAACTCTGAGGAGAGCAAATCGTGCAGGCCAGAGCATGATATTGCTAAAATATCCTAACCATGTCAAAGGTGTCTAACTATATAATAAAAACAACCAAAAATTACAATTCTCTTTTAGTGAGGAATACAAGATTCTTTCTGACACCGAGCTTACCCGATGTTCCTCCTGTTGTTGTCTTAGAGTTTCATACTCCAGGGCTGGGGCAGGAAGCTGAGCGATGATTCTTTGTGTTTCTGTCAGCCATGGCCAAAGTTCCTCATATGTTTCCCAGAACTGGTTAACCAGGGACTGTGCCCTTTCTAGCTGTAGATATCTCTCTGAGTTTATTTGGCAGATGGTGTCATAGTTCTTCAAAACCTTGTCCAGTTTTTTCTAGAAATTAAGATGATGAAACGTGTTTAACTGGTGAGGCAGGCCACGTAGCCACTTGGACTCAAGAATGTTTGGTCCAGCACTATATTCCTGGTGCTGGGCAGACACTCAGTAATGTACATTAAATGAATAAACCAATAAAAGCTATTTATATTTTAACTGTCTACATAAAAACAGTTCATTTTAAATTAGAGAAGGGCCCTCCATGTTCACCCGTGTTGTTGCATATGGCAGGATTTCCTTCCTTCTCAAGACTGAATAATAGTCCATTATATACTAATATTAGTTGTTCTTACCACAATTTAAAAAATGTGTGTGTGTGGAACCCCCCAAAATGAAATTTATTTATTAAAAAATGTGTATTTATTCCTACATGTTTAAACTTCAGTCACCTTCAAAGTACTCTCCATTTGATGCAATGCACCTACCGAGACTTTTTTTTCCACTGCTCCAAACAGCTTTTGAACTTGTCTAATTTTGATGCCTTTTAGTATCTGCTGTTTTTTGTTTCACCTCTTCCACGTCAGCAAAACATTTACCTCTGAGGACTTTTTTCATCCACAGAAAAAAAACAAAAAAAGTTGCTAAGGCCAAGATCAGGCAAATAGGGAGGGTGGGGCATGGGGTCATGCCGTTTTTGGTCAAAAACTGCTGAACACTCTCAGTGAGATGTGGGCAGGTGCACTCGTAAATCGCTCATCATGAAATGGACAAATGTGATGAAAGAGTCTTAAAAAAAAAATTCACTGAAGCCTAACACGCAGCCTCTCACAACAACGCCAGTTGGTACACTGAAACAGGTGGGTTCTTAGAACACTCACCTAGCAGAGGAAGCCTGTACTACAAGGGGCTCGCCCCCCAGAAGATAATTCCAGTTTTTATTTAGGGAGCCCCCTCATGTACATATAGATATATATATGTAAAACAGAGCAAAAATGTGGAATATCTTAAAAGCACTACAGTTGGAGATCAGGCTAATAAATTGTGATATATTCATACAATGGAATTCTATACAATCACCAAAAATCATGGAATTTAATGACATAACCTCTCAGAAAATAACTGACAAATACCAAAATGTAAATAAATAAATAAGCAAGCAAGCAAGGCCTCAAATTTTTAAGAGTAATACACTAAGCTCTCCGAACATCATAAGCAAAATTCTCCAGCCATTCTTACAATGTCTTCTAGGTTAGAAAACAAGTCTCCTGAGTCTAGAAAGATTTACATCACTTTCTCAAAAAAAATAAATAAATGAATAAGGACTACCTCTCACTAATGAAATTGTAAGAGGAACTGCTGGTCAGCAAAATTAATTACATGTGCTAGCATTAATGCAGAATAATATGCCACCCACTGACTTTACGGGGCAGTCACAGTGCACTAGATCGTGGTATAAATTCCCGTCGTAAACTAATAGCAGAAGACAAAGCACGACAGTAATCTAATGAACCAAGAATGAAAGAGAAATTATTTCGTGATGACCTGTGCTTTTCATGTCAGAATCTTTACAAAAATAATAAAGGAAAGATTCAATTATGAACAAATAAACTGTCGTTGTAGAGGATAAATAGAAAAAGAGAAAGTATCAATACACTTGTACAGTGTGCACTGGACTGACTACTCTATGCAATACCTTAAGAGCAAGGCATGCCCTTCAAAATGTGACTTAAGAATAGATGTTTGTACAATTTTGCTTTCACCATGGCATATTTTCCTACTAGAAGCGTTCATTTCTTCAGGCTGTTCAGATGTCAGAATATGAATTGAACTGAACATTTTTACTGCGGCTGGTTTTTCATCAATTTAAAGAGCCATTAAAACTACATAAACTAGATGCTTTCTTAATTACTCAGCTCATTTTTTTTTTTCCTATACAGCTTACAGTAACTTCACAAAGAAAGGATATCAGCATTAGAGAGAACCATATATTTTGGCTTTTCTTCCAGTTCAAGAGATCCAAATGTCTCTGGAGCACGTATACAATAGCTGACGGACATAATGATTCATACGGATAATAATGGCAATGAAACAGCTAACATTCAATGAAAGCTTAATGTGTACCAGTCCGTCGAGGGCTCATAGTTTAATAGCTTTTCTGTACATTAAAAAAGAAAGAAGGCTGTCCCAGGGTGATTCCGTTAAGGACCATTCCTTTCACTGTTATTCTGGAAGCTTGAAGAATGCCTTATTTGCAAGTGATGACTTAGCTCTTTAAGTGGCAGCTGTGGATAAGGAGAAATGGTTTTCTGGGGCCGACAGCACCACACATGCCTTTATTCACGAGCGTCACTGCCAGTCACACGGACAAGATCATACCTTCATGGGCTGCTTTTCCTCTTCGCTGCACGTGGTCATGATTTTATGCCCGGATTTAACAAGTTCATCAATGATATCTTTGTGTCTCAAAATTTCCATGGTGAATGTCTGTGATTTATAAAAATAAAAGGTTTTTTTCAAAAAGAGAGCATATGAATAAAATGAAAATAATTACGCAAAGTAGTTGAAAACAGCAAGTTACACTAGTTGGGTCTTGCAGAGTAAATCACGCGAGCACGTTCTCTAGGACTAGCAAATAATTTAGACACAACTGGAAATGTCCTTCACCTTCTGACCCTGCAGCTGAGCAGCGGTCTGGTCTTGCTCAAGCCTGATGTCACCCAGAGACATCAACTTCTTCTCTGTTTCAGCAATCCAGGATAACTCAGCCTCCGCCGCTTGGTCAAACTAAACAAAAGATACATAATGAGCAAGTTTCTCTAACTGGTGCCAGAAAAACACCTATCTACATTTCTTTTAAATATCCTTATTACGCAAGTGGAAACTCTGAGCTTATCTCTTCCTGGTACCCTGAAATAGTTCATAATAATGACTGATGTTATAAAGAAAGGAGAATTTTCACCAAGTAATTAAACACAAGCTTAAAACATGTTGATTCCATAGCATGGCATTAGTGATTTGAGGACACCGAACACTGCTGCCTTCGTTTTGGCAGTGCTAAGAATTTTCTCCTTGAGGAGCACGACCCAGATTGAACAGCTATAAAAGTCAGGTCAGAAGTCAATAGCTGCACACCGCCTTCCAATCATTTCCTCATCACTTCAACCCATGTGATATGCAGGTATTCTGTTATTAAAGTATATGGTTTCTAGCAAAAAGAACGAAACATTTCCATTTATTTATTATCTAATGTAATAAGTGTATGGACAAAATGTGTCTATGGATGCAGAGTATATCCCCAAAGGACTCATGTACAATTTTTTACATCTCATTTAATAATATCAGAAAACACATTTAAGAGCATTTTAAAATATTTCATGAGATTTTACTTTCCTGATCATGAGAATAATTCATGGTAGAAATTCATAAAGTACAGAAAAATATACAGAAGAAAATTAAAAACTAGAGTTAATACCGTTGGTATTTTAGTGAGTTTTCTTCCAGGAGTTGAGAAAGATTTATAAAGGTCTGGGATAATACTGTATAAATAGTTTCATATCCTGCTTTTTCATTTATTATAAACATTGCCCATGTCATATACTTTCAAGTGTGATTTTTAAATAACACCATTGTATTCTAGCATACTTGGGTATTTTCATGTAGTTTCTCTGCATTTTTTTGCTATTATATAAACAACCCTGTAAAGAGTATCCTTGTATATAAATCTCCATTGGCATCTCTAATTAGTTCCTTAGGGTAGATTCCTAGACGTTGACTACCAAGTCAAAAAGCATGAACATTTTCAATACCTTGCATCAGACAAACCCCAACGCCTTCCAGAGCCAAGCACTCAACAATAAATGAGTACAATGGGCAAGTGACACCATGAGCACCAACAATAAATGATAACTAGCAATGGCCTCAGTTGGAAGATATGACAGGGAATGGACACTGGGAGTATTCAAATCTGGTACTGCCAGACCTTCTAATTTTTCAAGAGAACCTGGAAATCCAGATGGGGTATGGGGATAACTAGGTGAGGGGTAAGAAGGGTAGAGATAAGAAAATAGAATGAAAAAAAATCATTCTTACTTTTAAAACACTATGCAATATTATGCAAACTCATGAGAGGATGAAGTGAAACAGAAAAATTCATCAACTAATTTAGCAGCTTCAGATGTGAACACAATAAATGTTCATTAAAAACAAGTGGAAGAGTCTTCTATGCACGGATTATTAGAAACTGATATATTATGCGAAGTGAAATAAGCCAGAGAAAAATAAATACTATATGATTTCACTTATATGTGGGATCTAATGGATACAATAAACAAATAAAACAGAAACAGACGCATAGATACAGAGAACAGACTGACAGCTGTCACAAGAGGCGGATGTGTGCGTGGCAGAGGGGTAGGGGGTGCCTAGGTAAAAAAGGTGAAGGGATTAAGCCAAAACAAACAAACAATCAAACCAACCTCACAGACACAGACAGACAACAGTATAGTGATTACCAGATGGGGAAAAGGGGGATGTCGGGAGGAAGAAGAGGGTAGATGGGGGTCAAATGGTGATGGAAGGAAGCTTGACTTTGGGTGGTAAACACACAATACCATACACAGAGGATGTGTTATAGAATTGCACGTCTGAAACCTATATAATTTTATTAACCAATGTCACTGCAATAAATTCAATAAAAATAAAAAAAAAAGTGGAAGAGTCTTCTATGCATGGATTACTAGCTTTAAAGACATAGACTATGGAATTTAAAGGCAGAACTTCATTGTATGATTCACTTAAAGAGCACAGCGCTGAGAGACAGTCGAGGCCTTTCTACGTGACTGCAAACGCTGCCTGATATCCGAGTAAAATTTAACAGGACTCTTCTGCTAGTTCCTGAAAAAAATAAAGTGACACGCCACCCCTCTTGTTTGTGTTCACTCTATCTTTAGTATTTATTCTACAGTCCTAATGAAGAAGATCAGGCTGTTAGTGTCCCTATTTGTCCAATGCTACATCTCCCTCCCTTTAAAACAAGTAACCAGCGAAAAACAGTGTAACGATACCATCTGAGCTCTGAGGGCCAAATGCAAGGCTGAAAGTCAAACATTGTGTTTTTCACCAGGCAAATATTTGCTCTGCTGAAAGAAAACAAGACTTCCAGCAGAAATTCCCCTTCTGTCTTTTAAATTTTCTTGTATTAAATTGACAAATATTTATTACTTAGCAACAAATGGAATAGCCACAGGGGCTACATTAAGCAATTAGCAGTAAATTAAGGCATTTCATTTAGGCCTATGACTTTTAAATGACTACCAACGTGTATTTCTAATGAACCACAAAAACTGCTTATTTTACATGTGAGCAACATGAGAGCAAGTTTACTAGACAAATTTCAATAAATTTGCCTACGACTCATACAACTAGTAAAAATTGACTTCCAATAAACTGTAGATAATCTTAGCATCCAAAACTGAATTCTGGGAAATATTTTAATAGTATCATCAGTGGCGCCTGGTCATCAGCTTTAACTTCTACTGTAACTTCTATTATAGTTGAACTAGCATTTCAGAAATTTTCTACAAGTTAGAGAAAGATATTTTAATTGGCTCTCTCTTAATATTCCTGAAAAACACTCTCTAAAACAGTAACAGCCAGGCTTCTACTGAACACACGGTGTGCTTACCTCCCACGTATGCTCTCCTTTAACCCTGACGACAATCCTGTAACGTGGGTATTACCATTAACTCCACTGACAGCTGAGGAAGATGAGGCAGAGAGAAATCAACGGAGTTACCAGAGATTACTCAGCCAGTAAGAAAGGCTGCATCGGAGATGTGAGCCCAAGATGGTCTGACCCGAACCCTGGAGGCTGCAGTCTAAGTCACTGTGTTTTGTCCCTTGTTCTTTGGCTCTGGGAACTGAAAATACCCGTGTGATTTTACCAGAAATGGCTCCAATACCACAACTATTAGTAAGTGGTAGGTTTTAACTTACTATTTAAACACTTCTCCAATCTGGGACAAATTGCTTTCATACTTATCTAGAAAGTTCCTCTTGAGTGGAGATGGAGGTTTGAGAAAGACAGTGATAAGAAACCTTAACCTCAAGGAAATCCTTTTACTCCCTGCCCCTGGTGAGGATCTTATCACTTTCTTTTGATTAGCACTTCCTTCCATTTTGCTTCATATTATGAATAACACAGCCCGTATTTTCCCACCCCCAACACCTGGAGAGTCTAAACAAATCTCACTTCCGTGGGGGAGGGTTCCTTCTAGCTTTTTAAAGGAAAGAAACAGGTGTTATTTTTCTCCAAGGCTGATTCCTAATGATGGAATGAGCTGTTTATTTTAATTGCACCCAAATCACCAACACATGTGCCTTTATGGTGGGGCTACGACGGTCCTGCTAAAATAAACGAGGCAATTAGAACTCCCAAGGAGTGCCTGGGATTTTCGGTCCCAGAGAGATGGCCACATTTTAGCGACTTCTGACAACTGCACATTAATAAAGAGGCAAATGACTACAATCTTCTCTGAGGTTTAAACAATCGCGGTAGTCAGAATTCGGGCTATAAGTTTGTACATTTTTTAAGCAAAAGTGCCTTTCCCCATTGCCACACGGCTCATTTGGTTCGATTTGCAATTCAACAAAGAAGGTGATGAAGATATGTGACTCTGTGTACTTTGAACATGGAAATACACTTATCATTTCTAGCTCAGACGATGGCAGTCAATGTTAGGAGGTAGATGTCTTGTTATGCGTGTTTGTGTGTTTGTTTGTTTATTTAATAAAGCTCACCCTACTATTTACTAAGCTGCCTCGTTCCCCTCCAATTTTTCCTAAAAGTAATGAATGAGCCAATTCTTTTTTTAAAAAAGAATGTCACCTTCAGAATATCAATGCCTGCCAACCTGTAGAGTCAGATTTGGGGGCTTGCTGACTGACTGGTAGCGCTGAATGTACGCGGTCCTCATTCATTTGCCCGTAACTGAGGCTGTTCAATTGTTACCCAAACAGTAAGGGCCAGCACTCAAATTTGCTTAGGCTCTTGACCCTATGATTTCAAAATTTAATGGCACATCTTTTCAAAACTGCTCTTGTGATATCGGATTAACATGGAAAATCTAACCATGACCAATCAGAACTTAAAACAACTTACACAGGGTAGTTACAAAGTAAATGTAAATTTAAAAGCATTTCTATGCTCCCTTCTGTCTTCAAACTTTAATTCTTTTCGATGTTTTCCCAGACACATTTCACGTCAATATCTGAAAAACCAATACACTCTGTGACAGTGGCCTGACGGCTCACAAAGTCCCCATGCACTTGCTGAATTCCCAAATGCAGCTTGTAACGCTATAAAGGTGGTGGATCTGCATATAAACCACCTTAATGTGAGTAAAAGATGAAACACCTGAAGAGAAATTTGTTTGGAAAACAGGTCTTCAAAATCGAGTTTAATTTGGCCAGGCCACCCTGTAAATTTAAAAATTCCCAAGTCATGTTAAGGCTCACGCCCTCACCCCAACACCTGCGGGCGTGGCTATTTTGTGGGTGGCGATCTGGGACGGAATGATGTTAACAAAACGGAGTGTGCGTGTTGAGAGATGTGTCCAAAAGATGGACGGTGGTCAGATCGTGTCCATGTTTCAAATGGAAAGACAAAATGGTAGATGGTTGGTTTATACATCAAAAACCAGGCAGTAGCAAAACACATGGCTAACATCGGGTCTGAAGATTTCTTTCATCATTCCCTTCACGTGATCAGTTGTGTATTATCGTTGGTTAAAAAGAATACGAACATTTCAGTATCCAACTGTACTCAGGTCCTAATTCCAAACATCTCTAAGTGGGCAAGGTTGTAAAGTAATTTCACTGACATATTAGCTCCTTCATAAACCTGAAAATTGCGAGTTTAGAAACTACTCTTTTGATTATAAAACTGAAATCTCTGCCAAACCAGAAAGACAGGTACCAACTTCTTAAACTTGCCTGGAGAGTGAGTGACCTTTCATGATCCTTTGGGGGCTGCATTCTCGTGTTTCAGAGTCCTTACGGACCAGAAGTACCCTCACTGCATACTTCCATTTTGCTGCAGTAACAGCACCTTCCTTCAGATTAATGAAGGAGGTGAGAAAATAATGGACCGCCCTCAGGCTTTTCCCTCCCGAGCTAATTCACAAGGAGGCGCTTTGGCGTGGTAACACGAAGTCCGGGTGAAATCGTCCCCGCCACACACCGACTGTGGGACCACTGGCCAGTCACCTCGCCACACACAGCACGTGCCCCTCCCAGCTCGGAACTGTGTGCCTGTTCAGCCTTACTGGATGGAGGTTTCTTTTCTCTTTTCTTTCTTTTCTTTCCTTCCTTTTTTTTTGGTGACTTAAGTATACTTTATTGGTTTTCTTTATTACTGGAGGTATTTCATTGGACAAGCTTGCAGGCATTTCAAAGGAATGCACATATAAATACAGAATAAATACAGATGAACAACCAGAAGATAATAATGGCACTAACATCAGCTGTAGGACCTACTGGTACTACAATTCTTCGACTAGACATATTCTCTCTCTCAAAAGGAAGGCTGGAAGGCTGGCAGGCACATTGTTCATGCATTCTTTCCTCTGTGAGTTTTCTGCATTCTTTCAGAAAATCTTAAAATTTTCTGTAAGGAAGGATGTTATCAGGAAAAAAGTAACTGTTATTTTTCTAAGGGCTATATACTTTGGGTTCTAGAAGATACATACTGACCTGGTTATTATCATTCTTAACTTTGGAAAACACTGTAAAGCCTAGAATAGAACTGGGCTACAGTTAATGACCTTGGCCCAGGTTAGAGCTTACTAGCCAAAATGAGCTCAACCTGTCACCTTGCCCTTATTACTGTCCTGCTCCACTGAACTAACCAACCACAGTTAACTACTCCCAAGAGTACAGAAGATTTGTCTTGCTATTTATAGAAGTCTCCAGGGCCAATTCTAAAATGTTAGAATAAATTTTGGTGAAACAAATGTCAGTATTTTCAAATATTTAAATAAACTTCACAAAGTAACACACTTATTTTCCTAGAATAATGAGGCACACAAAATTCCTCCAAACTTTGAAAACAGTCGTGAAAATACATTCCTCAGGCATGAATGCCCTCCCTCGCAAAAATTTCTGAGGCAGGCCTTCGGCTGTCATTGTATTTCATCAGCTTTTGTGATTCCAGAGCACTGGAATGAGCAGTGAAGCATTATGCTTCAGAACTATATAAATAACACTTTTATGGCAACCTTAGAAAATTGATTTTGGATGCTCCCACGCAATCTGCTTGATTTGTGTTTCTTGCTTTTGGCTTGTACTAGTAGAAGCTCAGCCATGTACCTTCTCAAGCTCTGCTCTGAAGCACCCTGTCACACCATGCTAACCCCATCACAGAGAGTTTGCAGTAAGAGCCTGATGACTTCATGTAAATATCCAGAGATTTCAATAAAAGTTAATCAAAACATGCACTATAAACTTCTATCTCCAGGACCCCCCTCGCTGCCCACAGTTTTCTGAGGGAGCTGTGACTAAGAGCGGGCTGGCCGTAAAACTCCCTGGAACCACAGCTCTGTGCGAGTCACAGACGGGTCAGAACCCATCATTCCCCATGTTCGGTCACCTTCGGAAAAACTACCAACACAACTGTTTCCTTTTTGGAAAGAATACGGCCTCTGTACGCCACGGCTACATGTAAATGAACAGTTAATACTGACTTACAGGATAGCTCACAATATCGATTCCCATGCAGATCAGACTTGGCCAATGCATAAAATTAACATTAGCAATATGCATATACATGTACACAAAAAGCTCTTTGTTTGGAAAGCAGGGTTGATCTTCCCAGTGGCTGATTTGGTAAGGACACGTCTGGGAAACAATGAGGCAGATGGCTGTCAACAATGTACAGATTAGCCTTGCCCTGGCCCTCAGATGTCAAAGTAACCCACATTCTTTTCAAATTCCTCCTTTCATTTTTGAAGCAGAACAAACGAATGGGAACACTATTAACAGAAACCTTTGTTCAGGTAAAGGCTCCGGGAACAACTGGAGAAGATTTACTGCCTGGCTAACAAACCGCTTGTCCCTACCTGCTGCGACCTCAGAATGGCAGCATGGATCTCCTCCACCTTCTGAGTGATGGCGTCACGCACCAGTCGGTAGCGCTCATTGTCCTCAGCCACCATTTTTTCCAGTCCTTCCCTCGCCCGCCACGGTACCAGCTCCAGCAAAGCAGTGCTCACTTCGTTCAGGGAATCCAGTAAGGCTTTGCTGTCCTTAGCTTCCTTTTTCAGCTCCTGAAAACAGAATTAAGAGAACACACAAATCTGTAGGTGATGCTTACGTGTTTGAACGGTCGTTTCCTTTAAGCATCCTGGGGGCTAAAGTCCTTTGTGGGCCAAGCATGTGATGCACTTGGCCCCCTTAGTCCCAGCTAAGTTCTATAAACCTTTGTTATTTAAAGCGAAAAGGAAAGTGTTTCCTGAAAAGCTCTGAAGAACAATTCATTTGTCAACATGGCAAGATGTCATCTTAGAAATTTAATATGTTTAAAAATTGGGAAACAAAAAGCAAGCAAGTTACGTATTGCTCTTTGCTTTCTGGTAACCTCTAAGCAATCCAGTACCAGAAAAGTAAAACAAAGAGGGAAGTCCAAGCCAGATTCAAGTGATCCTCAAAATGAGGACACACTGGCTTTAAATCATCCCAGCTGAATCATTACAGCTCAGCAAGGCTGACCTCACCAACTCCCCTTCCCCCACATATGACGATACCACAGGGATGATAAAAGCAGGCTGATATCTCTCAGAAGAGAAGTGATTAGCATGGTGGAAGATCACATTTGCAATGTAATTTTAAAAGCCACCTCATATTATGCATCTGTCTCATAAAAATATTGTTATTCTAACCAAATTATGTGTATCTGTGGAAACGATCCTTTTCCTTTATTTTTTTTCTGTTTTCATCATTCTGTCTCTTGTGTAATAAACTATACGACTCTGAAAACAAATTATAATACACTGTTTTCATCTCTGGGTCCCTAAAAGTTTAAACAGTTGACCGGCTGCCAACTTCTGTTGGGTCTCCGCCCACCAAGGCATCCTTCAGCATATTAGTAATGACACAAGAAAGATATCATTTCATTCCTGTGTGAATAAGACTCCCTAAAAGATAACAAACAGATCCAAAACGCATACATCAGCACGTACTTTTTGTCGCACTTGTGCTTGGCTTGCAGCTTCTCCCTTCAGAACCTGAGTTTCATACGAAAGTAATTCCACCTCCGCCCTGTCCAGCCAGGTGCAGAGCTCTTCGTGAGTGGAGTGCAGCCGGCTTGCAAGCTGCAGGGCCTGCTCCAGAGTCTTGGCTACATCCGCGCTCAATTTAGTAATGTCTTTGTACCTTGCTTTAATGGCTTCCAATTTATCTTGAATTATTAAAACTTCATCACCTAAAATTTCAAAGGCATGTTGTAAGCTCATGAAAAGAAAGAAGCGGGGAGGGAAGGGAGAAGGGTTTCTTCAGATATTATTACACACTGATGAGATTGGCTGGGGAGTGAGGGGGAACAGGAGGCCCTGGCCAGGTAGCTCAGTTGGTTAGAGCATGATCCTGATATGCCAAGGTTGAGGGTTCGATCCCTGGTCAAGGCACATATAAGAATCACCCAACAAATGCATAAATAAGTGGAATAACAAATCAATGTTTCTCTCTCTCTCTCTTTCTCTCTCTCTCATCAATAAATAAAAAAAAATAAAACAAGTTAGTTTGGATCTGTTTCCTTGGTAAATTTAAGCATGAAAACATAAAGCCTGGGTTTAGCCACAGTATGCATCACAGAATGCAGTCTGTCTCAATATTTTAAAAACTCCCCAGCTTATGTGCTCATCTAGAACAACTGCCTCCCACAGGTGGAAAACCAGTGCGACTCCACCGTGAGCTTCTCCCACCATCCCCTGTGCTGCGGCGCTTTGGGTTATGAGTAGCACACACAATTTCATTAAGCACTCAAGTGAGGTCATGAGAAAAAAAGTGAGATCATATTTCCACCCGCCCTTGGTCTGTCTTCAAAGCATTCTCTAGAATAAAGTTTTGGAGTGATGCCCAAATTACAAGGTTAATATTTTTTTCCCACCCCTAAAATATTTTGAAAGCAAATCAAAAGGTTGACTCTGTGATATTGAATTTCAAAGATATCTCACCTGTTGTTTGTTTAAGTAGTTCTAAACCATTTAGTAATGCCTGATCTACATTTTGTTTTCTGAGTAGTATGTCCTCTTGCAGAACCTAAAATGCAGGTACCAAATTTATGAGGGACAAGAAAAATCAAATAAGTATTAACATTAGTCAACATCAGAGGTCTCTAACTGGGTATTTTCAAGATATATTAAGCAGCACATTTTTAAAAGTGCACTGTGGTTCCCACGTTCACCCTCCTCTTTCCGTCACTGTGGCCCATGTCCCAGGTCCATCTACCGCAACTGACAGCACTCTCCTTGTCAGAAAATACCGAGGGCCCTCGGAAAACAAGCTGCGTGGAGATGCTGGGGTACCAGTAATCATGTGCAACAATAAAATAACAGAGGAAAAGTGAAAAAAACCCCACTATTGGATACGTTCAATTTCCTCTTTAAAGCAACTTCATTAAAAGTACTCTGTATGCAAAGGCAAAGTCTTTCTTGAGTACAGCAACAGGCCTAAATCATAACAAACACAAAGTAATACAGAAATAAGGAAGACCCAGAAAATAATGACAACCAAAGTGAAAACAAAGTGAAATAAAATAAAAGAAATCAAAATACCCGAAGTTCAGACTGCTGCTCCCACAGGCCCTCAGTGCTGTGGTCCTGGACTGAGAGCCTGCTCAGTTTGCCATGCACTTCGTTCAGCCAAGTCATCAGCTCCACTTCATCTTCCCCAAAAATCTTAGCATTACACAGGGCCTGCTGGAGGAGCTCGGACCTGCTGTGACTTTTCTCTTGAATCTCAATGTACCACACTTGAGAGGAGTCTAATTTATCCTGCACCATATCTTTATCCTCCCTGGAGCTCAGAACCTTTAAGGACTGGCCAATGCTAACAGCCTGGTGTAAATGTTTATTGTGATTGACGATGTCATCTTCTAAGGCCTAAACAAAGTTTTACAAACAGAGAAACAAACAGAATGGAAAAATAAAAATGAAAACATAAACAGAATGAAGAGATGACACTTGAAATGAATTTAACTCACAATTATGCATAACACAACAATGCATAACTCAAATTTATGGCATAAAAACCACGGAGGAAAAGGAGGATGAAATCTTACTAATGTGCGATGGGTATCTTACTTTGTGCTGTGCAATTTGTTCCTCGAGTTTCGATGCTTGGGTTCCTATGGGCTCACAGTTCGCCAGCCTCTTTTCTACGGTTGTAAGCCACTCATTCAGCGGTTCTAAGGTTTCGTGAAATTGCTGTGCCACCACTGAGATACCTTCCAACTGACGATTCCTGCAAATGCGCCAAGATAAAGGTCCCTTAGGGATAAAGACTGTGTGAAAGCTGCAACACACATCTGCACTCATGCCCCTGAATTCTGTTCTAAACATTTTTGTAGGAAACTTCTACGGTTAGAATTAAAATCTGTCACGTTTAAGGAACATGTCAAAATAGTTCTATTAAATATAACTAAAGTTGAACGACAGAACCACCTTGAATGCCTGACTCTTATAAAAGTCCTTACTAAGTAGGTTATAACACTTAAAATAACAACAGTTATAATAACAACAGTAATGTTGTAACAACAATATCATCAAGCACAATGACAGTAAGATATTATTTAGTGAACACATTTATTTTAGGAAAAAAAGCAGAGGACATCTCCCCATGGGAGCCAGAGCACAATGTCCTGGGGCATCAGAGAGAAAGAGTCACCTACTGACACATTCTAAAGGTCAACAGAAAGGCTTCAACCTCCTTAGAAGCACCTTATTCTATGGTCCTAGACCTATAATTAATTTTACTCCATCGTTCAATTTTTCTTTTTCACCGTTTTGCTCCAAAGGAGGTAGGAATTTATGGAAACACCCATTCTGTTCAGTGGTCCATCTATTTTCAACCCAGCACGTCTATGTGGCTATACTTCCATGCCACTCCTACTCAAAACTGGTCAATGGAGAGGATGCAGAGATGTAGTAAAGACACGCTGAGCGCGGAAGCCCAGCAGAGCCATGCTCTAGGCCTCCTGGCCTTCACATATGTTACAGCCCCTTTCACCCGCCTAGCGTCCTAGCTAACTCCGACTCCTCCTTGAATAGCTTAGCTGCCACTTCCCTGCCCCAAGACTAGGTTCTTCCTATTGAATGCCCCCACAGAACCCTGTATTTTCGCTTTGAATTTGTCATTACTTGTCAATTGCTATAAAACCCTACTAGACAGCACCCTGCGAACACCGCTCATCCCTGAATACCACAGCCAGGTCTGTGCCTGGTACATGTGGAAGGCAGGCAACAACTATGAAATTAACACATGAGGAAATCACTCCTGAGAGAAATGATGTTTTTTCTTAAAAGAGTTGGGATGTGCCTGGTGACTCCAAGACAAAACCATTAGCGTAACGAGGAGAGAGGTGCCGCAGCCCTTGCTGTCTATGTTCACATGCATGCCACACACAGGAAAGTAACAGGGAAAGCATGACTGAAATACAAAACACCGGCACTAAAGCCCCTGCTACTCCTCTACAGACCGGAAGTAGTATTTCGGTTACCTTATTTCAGCTTTGTTAAGCAACACCTCCCATCTACTATCCAAGAGACTCAGTTGTTTCAGGATCTTCACTTTGTCTGCAGGTTCTGCTGTGGCCGCAATTTTTTCTCCTTCTCGTTTGATTGCCTCCACGGTGGACTTGCGGTCATCCAGCAGTCTTTGCAGAAGCTGGGAAGCACACAAGTGCGCACACACAAAAAGTCAAAGGCATAATTTTATCAACACAAAGGAAAATATATTCTAGGTGCTTTTGCCACGTGGCCAAAATATATATTTTGTATGGATTCATATAACAAAAGGATCTGAAAAGTAGTATTTTAAAAATAATTTGTTTTGCTTAATGACTCATTACTACTGTGTCAGACATTGTGATAGGGGCTTTTCAGGTAGACAAAACCAATATTGATAAGGCCACCAAACCATTCCTTTTTCATTTTTTAATGTAAAATAATGGGGTAGGAGGTGCTGTTTAGGATAACTCCACTGCACTGAGAGTGACAAGTTCCCATCATTGTAATGAAATGGGAATGTCCTAAACATTGAACAATGATCTGTCCCATTAAGACAAAACAGATTATTATAAATCATTACTGTTTTCAAAACCATTTCCGATGTTAAACAATCCAGTATAGACAAGGAAGTTGAGACTCTGACCAAGTTCACAAGCTCGTGAGACAAAAATTAGAGGCTCTTGGCTCTTTTTACCAGGCAAGGCTAGCTCCTAAAATCCCTCATGTGGATAAAAACTAAAAAAGAGCTTTTAAATACCACTCCCAAAGGAACAGAGGGTGGAACATGTGAGAAATCTCCAAAGCTGGCTAAATAAAACTCATATTTTAGGATTTAGCAGCAGAAAACAATCAACTGAATTCTAAGTAAACATTTGGAGAAGCCTGGAATGGAATGTTTGACACAGGTAGCCAGAGCTCAGGATGCCTTTGCTCTTACTAACCGAGTGCTGTCCACGTACAGGCGCCGTGTTCACTAACAGCAGTGAGGAGGGCACAGGGTATAAAACACTGACTACTTCACCACGTCCCTCATCTGATGCTGACTGACGGTTAAGGAGTACAGAAATGGACGGTCACCCAGAAGTAACAAGCTAGAAGACTATTCCCTCACTTCCATTTTGAGATCAAGACTACCAAAGCAGGAAGTAGAGGAACACGTTTAAAAAGAAGAAACATAAACTCTCTTGACACAGGTTCCAGTCATTATAAAATCAAAGTCTACCAGGTGATTTAGGCAGTAAAAAAAACTAAGTAGATTACTTTTGATAAACTTTATTTATTTATTTAATTTTATTTATTTACTTTTAGAGAGAGAGGAAGGGAAGGAGACAGGGAGAGAAACATCAGCATGTGGCTGCTTCTCATGTGCTCCCACCTGGGGCCTGGCCCATAACCCAGGCATATGCCCTGGCTCATAATAGAACTAGGGACCCTTTGGTTCACAGGCCCACGCTTAATCCACTGAGCTACACCTACCAGGGCTCGATAAACTTTAATAGAAAAGCATTTTGCAATGAAGAAAGCATAATCAGAAAACAGGTTTTGTTGGCAAAGCATAGTTCAATAACTCTGGGAGAATTACAAAGGTTTAAATTAAATTGTGCCTGGCAAAAATTATATTGTTATGTATAAAATATTTTGAATATTATGATATATATTACTTTATTACATATTATATACATTATTCAAAAATTACATAAAAGCAATGTGTGATTTCCTGTGATGTTTCTTTAATTCTTATCTCTAAATCTATTTCTAATAGCTGAATTCCCAATATACTAAAAGTCTTCTGAGTATTGAATACCAAAATTAAATTAAGCCTCTTAATCCATTCCCTTCTTTTTAAGGTTTCACCCAGGAGAAAACTTACCAATGTGCTGTGGTCTAGGACCCTCCCATATGTCCTTTCACATCATGGCTGACAAATGAGCACTGTCAACGTCACTAAATGCTTCCTATCTGAGCAGCACCGCCAGGAGCACAAAACTGTGTGTGCGGTCCCCAGTAAGCATCATCCCTCTAACGACTGTGCCTTTCCAATAGGGTCCTGACTAAGTGTCAAAAGACACAACAGCACGTTCCTTAGCATATGTGAATCAAGTATTTTCTTCCTTAGTACAGGTTGAAACTGCCCGTATTTAATCTATACAAAAGGCAACGTCACTGGGATCAGCTTAATACATAAGGGAACAGTGGTATTTCTGTCCTAAGTTGCCTTTGCTGTGAGTGAGGGCTTCCTTGACTACTCTGTTTAAAATTGCACACATACAACCCTCCACGCAAATACCTCCTGCCCCTCATTCCTGCTACCACACTCTAATTCATATCTCGCTTCCCTTCTTTAGCTATCACTTGCTAACTTATCACAACGTACTTATTTACTTTACTGCCTCTCTCCCTGTTCCTCCTTGCCCATGAAAACGCAGACTCGGTGAGGAACTCTTATCATTTTTATTTGGTGATGTATCTCCAGCACCTGGAACAATGCCTCATCCACAGCACCTGGTTCCATAAACATTTGTCAAATGGCCAACAAATAATGTCTAGAACATCAATAACTACTTAACTAGGATATGCTATTAACATAAATAAAGAGAGTCACAAATTAATTTTTTACTCTTATTAATATGGAACATGAAACACAATACAAAAGGATCACTAACTTACCTTTTGCTCTTGTATCTGGGCCTTCACCACCTTGAACTCGGCCGATGGTGGCTTCTGATTGGCCACGAGCTCCTCCGTGTCCACCATCCAGCTGAGCAGGGACTCCAGGGCATCCTGGAACCTCCCACAGTGCAACAGGGCCTCCTGCAGCTGGGCTGCTCTCTGAGCCACCTGCCAAGTTCCAGTTTTTCCAACTTATTTACTTGCTTAAAACAATGAAATTTGCCCACCAGCCACCAGTTTTCATCTTTCTTTCCCCATCTGGTCACAAATTTTCTTTTCCTTTTCACTTAAAATCTATCCAAAGCACTGATCGTGGACAGGACAGGGGTAGAAAGGCGTGAAACTTTAGCAAGTAAGCCAAGAAGATAAGGTTACCATCATAAACAGTCAATGTGAAAGACAAAAATCTTTGAGATTTTGGGAATATCCAATGCCTTTAAGATTAGCAGTGAATGATTCATATATTTTAAGATTAATGAAAGAAATAATGCATTAGTCATTTTTATTATTATCCTTGGGATTCATTTTTTATTTCCTCCTGATGAGTATCTAATGATAAAATGACCACGACTGAAAAATAACTACTACAACAGAGAGAATCAGAATTATGTTTTGCTAGGCAAAATAACTATGAAGTATCCAATTAAATCCTGCTAGCTCCCAGCTCTCAGTCCTTTTCTAAGAGCCTGGGGGCTTTGTCTTCCAGTAAATGGAGTCTCTGTGTGGCACAATACCCTGCCGCCCTTCTCATAGATCTTTTTCTTTTGGACAAAGAAAGTAGTTGGCAAGATATTTTAAACACATGGAATATATTTTCACCTGACACTGCATTCCAATTGTTTTTAAAGAGCACTACAATATTAATCAGACCTCAGAGAATGGTAAATGTGGGTTTGAGACCTGACAATGCTTAAGATTTCAGCGCAGCAAAAATTTGTACACAGACAACAACCACGACCACCAGGTAGGCTCTGAGCCCAACACCGATTTTCTGGTAGTTTATGCCGTGCGAAACCTGCCGCTGTATGTCCACATTATCTCCTTAGGATATCAGAGCGTTATTTTCCAGTGTTTTCCCTCATGGGTGTATTTTTTAAAAGGCTGGATCTATACCTGACAAGTGAAATGATATTTGTGTTAACAGTTCCTAACAAGGGCGGCAAATCCTCAGTCCAGGGCTGACCGACAGGCACAGCTGTTCTCTCTTCCCTGCACAGTGTGACCTATTAGGTGCAGTGTGAAGTCAGTCGCTGACTTTGGAAAATTAGAGGATTTCACATAAAGAGTGAGATTCCCAGGTTCTTTTGAAAGTTAGTTCGACAGCGAGCGCAGACCCCTCCCAGGCAGAGGTCCGCTGGACCTAAGTAGCTGCTGTGCCTCTAGAGGCGTGTGTGGTCTCTCAACACAGGACAATGCCATGGGCCATCTGCCACCACACCTGCGCTATTGTGTGTCTTTCACAGTCAAGATAACGACAGGGAAAGGCCCGTTTCATCCGGCTGGATCCCTTCAGGTGTGTTCCCCAGTGAGCTCTGCAGGCATCTAAGTTTGGGCCATCCGGTTTACAGCAATATAAAACGTGAGCATGTTAGGAGGTTTGGCTACTGTAAATATGGTTCATACTCACAACAAATGCCAGTGATGATAACAAACAGAAAAGACAGTGAAGGGGATGAGAAAATTACCTTTTTGTTGAGAGTCTTCCACCTTGTGTTGACATCGTCCAGGTCCCGCTCCAAACCCTGGGTGCTGGTGCTATTAGCAGCGCTCTGAATAAGGCCCTGACCCAGCCAGTTCACTTCTTGCTGTTTAACCAGCAAGGGTTCAATCTCCTCTTTTTGGAATACCTGCAGTTGGAAGAGCAATAATCATATGACTGGTATTACCTAATAACCCCCAAATACAAATATTTATTCAATGATCAGATAGCAATTATTAGACATAAAGATAATTGCTGTTGTCTATTTATGTCATAGCAACCTTATTAATAACAGAAAGCAAACTAAATAAAAATTCATAGTACTTATTATCAAAACTGGGAATATTAAAGAGTAATAGTTTAGGTGCATTTAATCAAATTACCTATGAAACCAAGAAAATAGTATATGTGTCCTTTCTTTACTGTGTGATTATCATAGCACTAGAAATTTCCTATCATTACAGTGTAACTATAATGTATGAAAAGTGCAAAGGAACAAAGTGGTAAGATGGGCCCGAGCTAAGCCCAGTTACTGGGCAAAGACTCTTCCAGGCTCTTCCAGGAGTGCCTGCCGTTAGCCGGCACTGAAGTTTGAGACTCAAACTGGATGTGAGAATCCCTCACAAGATGATGAGGTGAGCCACAATGCCAGTCTATGGCTTGCCAGAGGGGCCAAAACAAAGGCGCAGGAAAAGAAAAATGATACAGGCTGGCACTGCAGCAGCATGGATCCCTGTACATCCGGCCCCCTCCACGTCTATCAGGACGCCAATGGGCTTGCAAGAGGCATGCAGACCTCGCCCCGGACCTGATCACGCACATCGCCAGCCAGCGACTCTGCCTTCACCGTCAGCAGCTTTCCAGAACCCCTACCCCGATTCCTCATTCCATCCAACTTATGGTCCCCAGTTGCCTGTAACTGTCAAAAGATCTAATGTGTTAGAGCAAAATGCAAGTTCCATGAAAGCAGAAATTTCTGTTGTCCTTAAAATAGTTTCATGCCCTGGACCTACCACAGTACCTAGCATGCAATATGTACTTGATAATTATTTGCCAAATGAACACCAGTACAGAAAAGTAGTATTTATGTCTTAGAAGGAATGACATCAACCCCTTAACAGATAATACTGGGGTAGATCAACACTTTCAGAGATAATACAAATGTTTTTAATGCAGGGATTGGAAGAAACCCTAAAGAAAATAAGTTAATTTAGCCTGGAAGGAAAGTTTCAGCTAAGCTACTGAGGTAAGACAGGGTTTGGGGCTCTGAGTCATTAAACAATAGGGTACTATATAAGTATGTTGACAGTCCAAGTCAGTAAGCAATTAAACAGAATGTATGAAAACATAACAAAGGCAAATATCAAAACAGTACTTGACAAAATTCAGGCACAGTGCAGAAAATAAGTGAAAGATGCAGAGGCCGGGAGAGACAAACCCTCCAAACTCTGCTGGCACGAAGCCCAAACAGCAGGACTCTCCCGTGTTATCGTATGAATGAGTAAGTTCAGGAATAGCAAAAAAATAAATGACTGTTTCCTCCAGAAGCCCCCTCCTATGTAGACAATTTCACACTGGAGAATTATATCTGTACAACAAAACCATATATAAAAAGTCAACTACTCATAACCAAAGAAATTATAAGAATTCCCCAAATGACTGAGAAAAAAAAGTTTTCATAACTTTTTAAAAGGCATTAATTTACTTAATAAGGCAATAGAAAGTTGAGACAAGGTGATGAAAATAGAATTTGGTGCTGTATTGTGATTCTACTTTTTTCTACACTGCTTTCTAAGTTACTACTTCTAGGAACGAATAGCTATGGATGTGTTTTACCACTCACAAAAAAAGAAAAAAAAAGGCGGAGGGGGTAGGGACTGCTACATTCTTAAGCCCAAGAACTTGTCTGGTATATAAGGATTCAGGGAAAAGTTCTAGTCTCCCTCTTAGAGAATTTTCAGGACAAAAAAAAAACAAAAACAAAAAACACAAAAGCCCTAATAAAATGCTGTAGTAAATTACCTTAACCTCTTACCTTGGTTTTAAAGAAATTAATTTTAGAGTTGCATATCAGAGTAGATCTAGGTAAGTCTGTGGTAATTTTCTAAAGCGCTACAAAAATATACTAAGGGTTAAAAAAGATAACTAAAGAATCTATAAGCTCCTAAGAGCTTCATTACTCTCTACAAATAAACTGCAAGATCCTTTACATAAAGAAGTACTTTGCCAAGCTTTTAAACGAGCGTGCCATTTAAAGCATGCTCAAGGAAAGGGCACCGCTAATGAAAGCAAGTATTTCATGGGTTGAGAAGGGGAACTTTCCTAATATTGTCCAAATTCCTTATCTCTCAGTGGAAACAAAATGCCGATCAAGAGAGACTCTCCCCCTAATCATAAGCACACAAACACAGAGAAGCTTAAAATAAAATAAAATTACCTCTGAGGCAAAGTTTACCAGAAGAGCTTAGTAAAAGCACCAAAATAGCCGAACTTCAGTCTAAGTGGGAGGGAAAAAATTACAGGCCTGACAGACAACCTCTACTTATTACGAGGCTGCGCCCTTTACTCTCTTACCTCACTCACCACTCACAAAAAGTTAGGAGCTATCAAGATTGCAAAATGCAGCACAGTGTAACTCCTCTGTTTCCACACGCAGAGCTACTGAGAGACAACTTTCAGCACATTTTAAAACGTCCTTAATTTGAATAGAGTACTTTGCAGACCACAACAATATAATATCGTGTTTGTACCTTTATGACTAAGCCTGTTCAAGCTTAATAAATCCATGAAGCTGCCCTTAAATGGCAGTGTCTTAAACCACAATTTGTGTAAAAGCTGAACGTTAACATAAATCCACAGTGAAGGCATTCTAAGTGACGGCAAACAGCCTCCATCTGCACAATCAATAGCAGGGCTCTCTACAGCTGGGAACAATCATTCTCAAAACTGGTCCCTAATTAGTTTGTTGTAATGATCAACAAACTGTTGTATTGTGACTTATCAATATCTGGCATCTTACAGTACACTAGTCAACCCCCCCCCACCCCCAAATAAAAGACGGGATACGATCATTATTAGAAACCCCTTGAGAGCAGAAGCACAAACTTTTGGCATTGCAGGGTTGCAGGTTTGCATTAGTTACCTGAACTGACTGAAAGCCATTACAGACTGTGTCCAATACTCCTGCCTGGGCCCTTGTTTTTCTGGGAGCTGCTTTCTGTCTCACGACTACAAATTTTGGGGAGCATGTCATATGGGTCACCTCCATCTCCTGGGCAGAAAGAGGTGCCTCCACTTCCTCTTCAGATGCTACGCTGGATTCTTCTGAATTGCATGGTGTTAACAGTATCGCATTTTCTTCTAAACTTCTGCTACCACAATCTGTGTCATTTCCCCCCAGATCTAAAGGAGAGAGACCTAAATCCTCAGGAGAATCTTGCACAAGTTCCCTACTTTGGGCTGTGCTTTGGAATTCTCTGGGTCCACATGTTTTCCCTTCTCTGGTATTAGAGGTACACACCTTTCCTCCATCTCTTGGCATAATTAAGGGGTCACACTTAACAGTGCTCTCCTTCCAATCATTTTGCAGGCAGCAATTTTCATCAGGGAGTTCCCTCTGCCCATTTACACCATTCATTTCCTCTAGTGGAGAAACACCATGTAAAATCATTTTGAAGTTTTCATCAGGGTGGGCGCTTCTACATGAAAACAATGGGATTTTCTGTTCATTGATGGGATTGACAGAAAAAAACGGTGTGTGTTGTTCCGCTATATGAATATCTTCAGCAGAAGACAAGTTTGTAAGGCGTGACTGGTCTCCAGTTAAAATGCCCTGTTTTTCTTCCCTTTCTGCTGGAGGGCTACATAAACCAGAGTCATCCTCCTCCGAGGTGAGAGAATTAGTCCCCCACCTGCACTTGCTGGCCTTGCTAACAGCATCTGACATTTCAGTAGGTTCAACAAAGGAGCTTTCACTTTTGTTTACATAATCCATAAAATTGGCTGGGACAAACATTCGCCATGACCGTCTGTGCTCTTTCTTTTCTGCGTGAGATTTGGCCTTGGGTAATCCTGTGGTTCGAATGATATCACTATTTAGTTTGAGGGCATCAAAGATCATCTTTTCATCGAGTGTGTGAGCCTCACGACCTCTCAGCTCAAACCCACTGGAAGAAGCAAGGGCACCGTTGGAGCATAAAGAACTAACATCCAGTGTCCTGTGACTGTAGGGTAAGGTCCGATCTGCAAAATGCCTGGAAGACAGGCTACCTTTTGAACCAGAGTCTATCTGTTCGTTAAGTCTCACAGTATCATAGATCGACCTCTGTGGGACATAACAGTCTTCAATATTCAGGTCCTCCTCTTCTTCACCCTTGCCTACACATGGGGGATTCTGACGTAAACAGTCTGGTCTGCTGAGTGGCTTCCCCATTTTGTAGAAAGTTAAAGCAAATATTGCAGCTCTTGAAACAGAAAATAAGAAATAAGGCAAAGCATCTTTCAAAAAAGTATACCTCCGAACAGAACTATACAGTGTCTTTAGCATAAAGACACATGCTCAAATACCATACGTCATAACAGATGAGGTGTTTAAGGTCATCATCAGTGCATCAGTCTAAATGCAACTATCCTTTCAGCTGGTAGCTTTTAGAGTGATTCTAAAAAAATAAAGTGCATCAAGAACACAGAGCAGAGATCTCCTTCCTCCCCCTTCCCCACCCCAAAGTCCCCTTTCGTGTATTCCAAAACACAGAAAACGCACACCCACAAACACACGCGAACAGTGGCTCAATCAGGACATTCCATCGTCAATCCATTTCCCTTTTCAGTCTAATTTTGCATCTGAGATTTCCAGATTAAAATTCCCAAATGAGCAAGCATTTTAGCAGGCTGATGTTAATTCAGGCAGAGCTCTGGTTAACTGTAATCCACTTAAAGATGGCTTACAAAACTTCATCTCCTTTATAAATAAATCATCCTTTAGAAACTTAAAAGACAAACACAGGGGACCGCGTATTGTTCAGATCAAGGCACAGAACAAATAGTCTGAGAAAAATAAGTCTAATGCTGTAAGAAAGTTAAAATTTTCTATTACTTTTTTGGGGGAGTATCTATAAATAATCTGAATTCAACCGGCAGTTTTTCTTCCCATATTAAGCTTCTTCAAGGCTAGTCAGAACTACCCAAAGGAAAAAAAAAAATCGACTTTTGGATAGCCAGGCCAGTACAATCCAGCAACTGTTTAAAGTAAACAGTTTAGAAAGCATGGTGTTCTAGAAACTCTCCTTTAAAAAAAAAAAAAAAAAAAGCCATTTTCCAGGGTCTTATCTGATCTTCCTTAAGAAGGCTTATTCCACCTGAGGCGATTGCAGCAAAGAGCGCCGGGTTTCCTCTAAGGCACAGGCAGCGTCATTCACATTCAAGCTGAAAACCGAGACTACTCTAGCCTTTGAAACTGACCAACTGTGGCCGCAGTTTGTCTTTCATTTTAGCTACAGCTGGAGAGAGGCAGAGGTGGCGGCGGAGGAGGCAGAAAAGGAACTCCAGCAGGGACCTCCTGCGCTGTCCCCAGCTCCTCAAGGCAGTCCGGTCCCCGGCAGGGCAGGCACCCTCCCAAGCCAGGGCGCTTCCACGAATGCTCTCTCTCTTTGGGCAACATCTGCTCCGTCCCTTCACCCGCGGAGCGCTCCGGGCGCGCAGCTCTCCGGCACTTCGCTGCTACGCCCTCCCGTGACTTAACTTCGCAGTCATCTTTCCTTTGACTCCTAGCCTCCTTTCCCAGCGGCGAGCGGTTTCAGGGGGAGGTACCCAGAGGCCGAGAGGCTGCAATGCAACAGCTTGGTGGTGACATCAGCGCAAATCAGACCCACGGGGGAGGGCAGCTCGGGTTCAGAATCGCCCCGAGCTCCACCACCTAGTTCAAAATAGGAAGAGATACGAAGGGCTTGCAGAGGCAGAACCTGACACCAGGAGCTCCGCGAAGAAATCATTTCTGAGAACATCCGGTGACCGTGCTCATTTGAATATTAAATAGGGAGAGAAAGAGCTCTAACAGGTCCCTATCCTTCCATTGAAACCACACTCTCAGACAGTTGCAGATTCTGTGTAAATAGGATCTGCCAGGAGAAGTGCGGATCACTTTGAAGTCGTGTTGTGTCATTCTTTTTAAAGCCCAAATTCAAGTCTAACTGTTCTCCAGAGGAGATTATTTCTATGGCAGGGCGCCCTGAGCACCGCTGACATGAATATTAGTAGTTACTAATAACCATGCAGTCCTCTTGAGGTTAAGAGATCAAGGGCAGTAAGTGACTCCAGATATTTCATAAACAAAATCACATGCACAGATTTTTATCTATTGAACAAATACTTAAAACACTGAAAACAAAATCAAGCCAAGCCTTAGCCTTTGGAGGAAAATTAATACTTTTATTTAAATTAAATCAAACTTACCCATTCTTTATTTTACTTAAATAAGCAACCTTGCCAGAGTAGCAGATAGAATTATAAGTGAGAGCAGATTGTCTTTTCAAAATCTCACAAAATAGTACTTCGAACACAAATAAAACTGCACTGGCCCCAGGTGAAGAAGGCAGTTCTAGTCAAAACAGCCTGATACTTTCTCTGATACTTTTACAGAAAAAAAATGTGAGTTTTGAATAATGAGAAAACATTATTCCAAGAGTACTTTTATAAACCTAAAAATTAAATCTTAAAAAAAAATAATAATCTAGGAGTGGGGAATTAGGGGGGTGGAGGGACCAAGCAAAAAGAGGAAAGAACTGGCAGTCCAGGACAGCAGTGTGGTAATGGTGGGGCTGGGGGTGGGGAGAGCGGGTTACAAGGGGGATAAATGATAATAAAAAGAAATACAATAAAAAATAAATTTAAAAAGTCTACCAGAACTCTGTAAGTACTGTAACATACCCATTCAACAATTATTAGACACAATTCAGTACGTGGTCACCAAGCTGTTAAAATACATATGTAGTCATCTGTAAAGAAAAAATAAAGTACCCAACAATACCACAACATCAATGCCCATTTTTCATAGACAAGAAGTGAAATATTTCAACAGGCACTTGATCCTGTGGTGTTCGAGCATGTAGGTTGTTCTGAGGTGCTGATAGTAAGAGACAGGAAAACATGCCCACAAGCTGCCATGTTTGAATGGTGGGGTTAGGCACGAGGCCAGGAATTAGCAGAAACTAAGGGTTTTACTCCCAACTGCCACTATCCTGACATGTAACCCTGGAAAGCTACTTATTCACGGCAATATTAATAATTACGTTTCCATGAAATGTGGATGAGTGCCTTTCTCTAAACATTCTGAGACAGTCACAGGACTTTTCATACGAAAGAACGGCCCTAATTCAGTCCACCGTACACTCGAAATCTTATTCATTCATACAATATTATTCTAACCTCATGGAAAATTAAGAAGAGCAACATGTGACCTCACATTTCAGGTGGACAGTACATTTTTAAAACTACGAAGCTAATTCATTCATAAATTCAACCATTCATCAAAGAGAGCTCACTGTCTGCCCAACACCATGGTAAGCACTAGCAACACACGTAGAGATGAAGTGCCACTGCCCTCCCACAACTCTGTGGGTGTGACACAGTTTAGAAGGAGGACCTGCTATGGAAAATGTCCTCCAGCTGACGATGCTTAAGTATGTGCCGTCTATTTAAAAACGGAATTCCCATTTTATTCAAATGATTTTGACTAATTTTATTAATCACAATAATACATTCTGATTCCAGTTAAAATCGGCACTATTGTATCAGTATTTACAACAATCACATATGCATCTATCTCGTTACCTGAAACCACATTCCAAAGACACATCTACTAGACAACACGAAAGAGCTCACACTTAGAACAGAACTAAACTGGCTTACCCCATCCTCCCAAGTTTGGTTTACACAGCTACTTTACTATTGTCTCTGAGATGAATAAAATCAAGATTTATTAAACTGTGTTCAATAGTGATCATGATATCTAGATCTCTCACATTTTCATGGGAGAAATACACAATGAATAAAATGAGCAGTTTTTCTGAAAAATTGTCAACAGTATTATTTCATACAATGTTAAATGATCTCAAAACATCACTTTGGCATAGTCTACCAGATGTGACCTAGCTAAAGGATCTTCTAAAGGCAAATGGATGATTTGGGGAAAGCGCACAAATACTAAATGAAACATAAGCAAAACAGCACCACTTTCTTATTTTATATATCTAAAGTTCAGTTAAATCTTTAAAAGGGAAGTTCCTGAAAAATCTTACCACTAAGTACAACAGCCCCCTTCATAGAAACATTAAGAGGCTAATTTCATCTACTGAAACATGTAGGTTTTAGAACTGAAAGATGGGAGATATTAAGAAAATCAATGTGCAGTAAGGAGAAAAAAATGTCTGCATGAATAAATGCAACATTAGTCATAAACACTGACAAAAGTAACCTCCTGGCCAAACGCTCCTGAATCTGGGTTAGAAACTAGAGATTTTTTTCCCTGTGAGTACAAAAACAAAAATAGGGCTTAGGAACAACAATTTCTCTTATTCTTTCTAAAACAGGCCATTAGCTAATGAAAACTGAAAGCATCCTATATTTTCAGTTTTCAAATTAATAAACTTCACAAATGGCTAAAAGAATTTACAAAGATATTCATCAGATAAATATACAACAGCTACTTATTTTAGTGGAAAATAGTTTATATTTAACAGAAGTAGGCTATTCAGACCCTGCCACAAAAGCAAACAAATTCAGAAACTCTTAATAGATTTACTGTGCGCTCGTGATGGGAAATATCTTTAATAAGCACTTGCTATTATTCTTCCTGTAAGTTACTACAATACTACTAAGCTATGTTTTCCCCCATCTTTGAAATGTTGTTCAGGTGACAGTGGATAAGACAATACTCTAGGTTAACACGAAATGATTCCATACATAAACATTATTAATTGAAATATATGCATATATGTATATATAACTTCTAAAAGTTGATTAAACAGAAAAAGTCACCCAGCAAGCAAAACCAATACACATGTTCATATGCTCGTTTCATTTCCTTCAGAGAAACAAAGACAAAACCAAACAGAAACTGAAAACACTTCTCATATTAAAGCCCTGACCAAAAAAATAACCTTGAGATTAAGACAAAGATATGTAAGGAGCAGGGAGTGAGCACAGACATTTTCTCAGGGAATCCTGGTTCTTTAGTATCTCCAAAAGCTTCTTGCTTAATTTACAGTCACAGCATTGACCTATCCTAGGCTATTCATGGTCAAATTAACAAGGGAGCAAATTCTACTCTCTCTCTCACACACACAGAGACATATACACACCTTTAACCAACTTTCCACAGTAGTTAAATAAATTATGAAAATATCCTTTTATCTAAGGGAGGCCCAGGACGACAGCAGGTGTGTTGATGCTTTGGGGGGGTCACTTTAAGACAGTAATAGAGGATCAACCTGTTAACAACAACAACAAGCCTTTTAAAGGATCTGTTATAAAATCTCTGGCTGGAACTGCCCTGAGAACCACCTCTTTTATTCCTCAATCTTAAACAAAGTAAAAGAAGTGAAGAGAGGCTAACGTACCATAAAGAGCCACAGCACTGGTTAGCAGCAACGGTGGAGCCCACGTTGCCAAGTTCACTTTTGACAGCCCCTTTGGAGCAGTGTGTGTGATGGGAGACAGAGGGCACCTATGTGCCACGCCTGCCCTGGGCAAGCAACAAGACGAGGTATTGTTGCTACCCAGCAGTGACTCCGGCTCTTAGCAGCTGGAAGTGGTCTCTGCTTCGGTGGGGCTTCTCTCTTGTCTATCGCACGGGACAGTCCTTCTTCCCCAAACCGTCAATGCCACTTTGATATAGCTGATTAAACAATGTGACCTTCTGCTAAAGCCCATTCATCAAGTTAGCCTCTGTAGTAAAAACATTCTCACCTTCAAAAATACTAGAAGAAGGTATCACACAACCTCCTTGCTAATTAATGTACTCTCATGGACAAAAATCAAGTCCAGGAAGAATTTTTTTCCCCTTAAAAAAAATCTCTCCTACAACAGCTTTTCTAATTTCCCTCTGTTCTCAACAAAACAGTGAGCAATTCATCACTGACCTCTACACAACAAGGTCACACTTAAAAACTACTATTAAAGCATTTGTTGGGCAGTTTAATTTTATCTTTAGAAAGACGGTGACATTACAGAGGTTGCTTTAAGATCATTTAATAAATATCTTAGTAAGATATTTGCAAGTAATTTATTTCAGCAATACTATTTACGAATAGCGCTGAAACCACCCGGCTTCTCTATCCTCAGGGCACCTGGCGTTCAGTTTACTCAGCAGTCAATGACAGCGGCGAGCAGGTTAAGCAAAGTCCTCACCTGCACCAGAGAGAACTTATTACAGTGTAATTAGGCATGTGTTCTGGTCTTTGTGGCTTCGACTTGGCTGAAAAGTTCTCTGCTCTGTATAATGCTATTGTCATTTTGAAATTTAAAATAAATCTTCGGTTCACGGAGATTTCTACCAGTGATGTCTATTTTTTGTGGGAACAAAATGAACTGCAATTGGGGCAGAAATAAATGGTAAGCAGGTTCCGAATTAAGACTTTTTACCGTGGCTTAGACAGAGGTGGAGAGAGGTGTCCATTTAGCTAGAATGTGACTGGAAATACTCATTAAAACATCAAGTTTCTTTGATCTTCATTGAAACTAAATCAGATCAATATGGTGATAATAATTACTTCATGATAATCAGCAAAATCTAATTGGCTGTTGATGACATCACAGGAATTGCCAGGACACATTTCTATGTAGTTTGCTACATATGTCTTTGATAAAGAAAAGTGTGGAAACATTAATATTACTTAATGTAATTTAGACTGGAAGCTAATCTTGACCTAGGAGTCTTCAACAGAAGGTAGAGCTAGGGGGAACACCAAAGGGACATTTTTACTTTCTGCCTCAGAATTTATGGCAGTGTGCATATAATCTGATGTAATAACAGCAAAGTGTAAGTAGAAAAACGGTACTTTGAATTATCAACAGTAATAAAAAACACCTTGCTCTTCAGACATTTTAGTCCAATGACTACTATTTAGAAGTAGAAAAAGCATGGTAAACAGAACTTACATTTCAAAATAGTTTTAAAAGTTTAAGCTAATACCAAAGGTAATGCCGATCAATTTTCAGAACTTGGAACAGCTTTCACTGACAGTGAATTAGGAAATGTGGTTCAGAACAGCATTTGTTTTCAATCATGTTTGGGTTGGTATCTTAAACATGAATTAATTTTGTCCTTTAAGGATATTAACTGTTACTTCTTGTTTTTAAAATTGATTTTAGAAAGAGAGAGAAGGGAGAGAGAGAAACATCAGTTTGTTGTTCCACTTATTATGCTTCATTGGTGGAGCCCTGCACGTGCCCTGACTGGGGCTGGAACCCACAACCTTGGCGTATCGGCATGACGCTCTAACCACCTGAGCTACCTGGCCAGGGCCTTGACTGTCATTTCTTAGGTTAAATTTTAGGTGGGGAAACGGAAACTGAGAAAGTCTGTCCTACCAATTTTAAATAACTCATTAAGTTCCTAGTGAATATAGGCAACTGTTACTAGGTAACCACATAATAGCTATTATTAAGGTTTAGTCCAACTCTAAAGGTAGTTAATTTTGTGCTATGGAAAAATGTTAAGATTCCATCCATGACATGAAGTAAAACTAAACCTACCAGAAAGAGTAACGTCAAACAAGATTGCATTTTGAAGTCCATAATAAAAACAGAATCTTGAAACCCAGTACCTTCAGTGCCTCTGTTTTCAGAAATTAGAGTAACTAGTAGTTTGCCATTTTTGAACAAATTATTAGTTTTTCCCTCAATACAAATTATTCCACTTAATTTTAAAAAAAATATTTCTAAAATACTATATTAAAACTAACATTCAACAAAAGCTTAGTGCCCAACACAAACTACATTAAGATCTGAATTATAAATGAATTTATCACTTAAGATATAATCACTAAGACAATGAAATGTTCGATTCTTTCTGGCGGTGCTGGTAATCATCGCCGGCGTCATCACAGCAACCACATACCAATTTCTAAGACCATTCCATACAAGCTTATCTCCTGTTTCTCAGAGCAGCTTGTCTAATAGAACACGTTCCTCAAATGGGTGTTCCTGGTGTTTTGGATTAAAGTGAACAATGGCTGGTTGCTCAGGCCCCCAAATTAGATTCCAGCAAAAATGACTTGAAATTTTCCCAGAGAAATGATCAGATGTGCAACGTGATAAGTAAAGCTGACACAACATACTGCATTAATTCCATCGAAACATCCAGGCTTTCACACTCACTACTTGCATGAGCTTGGGCAAGTTGCTTAACCTCCCTGGGTCTCAGCTTCCTTACAGTGAAATGGGACACCCACTGCTCCTGACTGTCAACAAGATTAAGAACTGGGAGTTTAGAAAGACAATCGACACACAGTAAGTGTTAACTGTTGTGACGACTGCTTTTTAGAGCACAAACAAATAAATAGAAGTAGCAATCATATAAGTTACATTATTTGCCATAATAATTTTCTTGCTCTTTTTTACCTATGGCACTGGAATTTATTAAATGCAGGTGATTTGTCCACTTGGAAACTTTCATTTTGGTCACTGGGTCACGAGACACTGATGGTGTGTCACGAAATTCTTTATAATGAATGTCATTAAAATCAATCAACTCCCTCCAAAGAAATCACAAAACAGACCAACACAGCATGCTAAATGCTTTAGTTTTCTTCACAATGGAATAAAACAATCTCTCTAACCATTGATGGCAATGATGCTCAGTTTAGCACTTTTCAATCTGCAAAACACTTCTATGCAATGGTGACAGGGCTCCTCCAATCTTTCGTTTTCTCTCACTTCCAGAAGAACTCTGCACCTGGGGAGACAGGGCTCTCACCGGCTCCCGCAGCAGCCCCATCACTTTTGCCCATTTTTTACAGGTATTGAAGTGCTAAAGAGAAGTGAACAAGCTCTTTCTCAACACAAATTCACAGAAAATCTATACAAATAAAAATGTTCCAACAAGGCGCTAAATACACTTAAATCCCAGGAGTAAAAAGACAACTTGGTTACTGTTATTGAAGCTTTCAAGCTTTGTCAGCGATCTACAGGAAACTCCAATGTTTTCTGTCTGAGGAGCACTCCCTACTCCGCAAGTCTCTGGAGCAGCAACCGCCACAAAACTTTGTTTTTCTCGAACAGAATTCTCATAGGAAATCTTCATTTTACAAATCAGAAATGTGGAAGTTTGGCAGGGCAATGAAGGAAGCAAAGTCACCACTAGGCAGTCTCCTTCACTTTCAGGTACAAAGGTCTAAATATGGAATCATAGATGTGTAAGCCCCGAAGAAACTGGCTTTCTAAGGCACTTTATAAATGGCAAATAACCATAATAAAAAAAAAAGGAGAAAATAAAGTTATTGTGAAGTTTTCAAAATTCAGGCACCTAAACACTGTCATTAAGGACGAGCAAGGGAAACACTATGTCAAATATAACAGCACAGAATTTGGAATTATTTACATTCATTTCTCATGGGAAACAATTTGTGGTTTCGCAAATTCTGTTTTCATTTGGTCTTATTTTATCCTTTGGGTGCTAGTACATTACGCTGGTCTCTACTGGAAAGGGAAACACACCAACACACCTTATTATAGAACAGGACCCATGCCAACCCCAAAGGTCCCTAAGAGTCCCGGGCAGCAAATGCTTGACACTCAGAACCTTCTCAGTGCAGGGATGAACATACACTTCTGTTCTTATTATCATAAATGAAGCCAATCCAGTGACACTGAGCCGGCCCAGCGTTTTTACCTCACGTTCCATTCATGAAGCATCACTGAGTGCTGTCAAGTGACAGGCACTCCTTGGCACAGAGGGACTTATCGTCCAATCAAACATAATTTATTTCTAACCCTCTGGGGCATGAGCTCAAGATCTTTGTTTTGTAAAATCAGGATTACAACAATATAAAACGGTACAGCCACTTTGAAAACAGTTTAGCAGTTGGTCAAAATGTTAAACATGGAGTTACTGCATAACCCAGCAATCCTACTCCTTGGTACACCATTGACCCCTGAACAACAAGGATTTGAACTGCATGGGTCCATTTACATGTGGGTTTTTTTCAATAAATATCTGTACTATTTTTTGATTTGTGGTCAGTAGTCCATGGGTGCAGAGAGCCGACTGCATGCACAGATGCATGCTCCTTCATATTGGAGAATTTTGGTACTCGTGGGGGTCCTGGAACCAATCGCCTATGGTACTGAAGGACAACTAAATTCCAGGCGGGTCAGGTTATATGTGGACCTTTGACGGTGTATGTAGGGGCTAGGGGCCGGCTGTTCAAGGGCCGGCTGTACGTACACCAAAGAGAAATGGAAACGTACATCCACATAAAACTTGTATGAGAGTGCTCTTAGCAGCATTATTCCTAATAGTCAAAAAGTGGAAACAGTCCAAATGTCCACCAATGGATGAATGGATAAATACAATACACGATATAGCATATCCATACAATGAAATATTCTTCAAGTATACAAAAGTATGAGGCACTGACATATGCTACATGGTAAACTTTGTAAACATTCTGAGAAGCAGATTATAATATTACATATTATATGAATCCATTTTTTAATTTACTTTTATTTTTTATTGTTGTTCATTTACAGTTGTCCCCATTTACCCCTTATTACTTTCCTCCATCCTACCCACCTCCATGTGCCCTTCAGTAAGTGAGTGGATCAAAAAAACTGTGGTACATTTACACAATGGAATACTACGCAGCAGAAAGAAAGGAGCTCCTACCCTTTACAACAGCATGGATGGAACTACAGAGCATTATGCTAAGTAAAATAAGCCAGGCGGTGAAAGACAGATACCATATGATCTCACCTGTAAGGGGAACCTAATCAACAAAACAAACAAGGATGCAAAACATAACCAGAGACATTGAAATAAAGAACAAACTGACAGTGACCAGAGGGGAGAGGGGAGGGAGATAATGGAGAAAAGAAGGGGAAGGGTCATCAAGGAACATGTCATAGAGGACTGAATGTATGAATCCATTTATATGAAATGCCCAGAACAGGCATATCCATAGAGAGAGAAAGTAGATTAGTGGTTTCCTGGAGCTGGGAGTTGGTTGGCCAATGGTGGGAATTGGCAGTGGTTGCTAATTAAATGTTAAGGGTTATGTTTCTTTTGGCAAGAATAAAATGTTCTAAAATTAGATTGTGGAGATGGTCGTACTATCCTGTGAATGTACTAGAAAACATGAATTGTACATTTGAAATGGGTGAGTTCTATGGTAGATAAATTATACCTCAATAAAGCTATTAAAAAGTACATAAACACAGGTACAGAAGCACACTGTAAGGAAATGCATCAAAATATTACTAAAGTTTTCATATGTAAAAAAAAGAAACACCACTCTTTTTAAAAATATGAATTTTTGGAAGGAAAGATTTTACAAAAAAGAAATTCAATTAAGAAGGATAAGAAGACCATAAAAAAGGAAAGGGCAGGGAAAGACTATAATTCACCATTAAAGAAAAGGCTGAGACACAAACATGAAGAGAACAAGCTTTTTATGTGACAGAATGGCCTCTGCAGCAGAGTTCAAAACACAGCTCTGGTCCCTCCAGATGTCAGTCGTGGATGATATCATAAACGGACTCCACGATGTCAGCTTCAGACTTCATGGAAAAGTGCTGGAACTCTTCAAGCACCCTTTTGATCTCTTTATATCATCTCAGGCCTTACCCAGTGGGGGCCCAAATCCCCAGGAAGCTTGGAACTGCCCCATGTACCTGATATTACCCCCATATATTCATTCAAGCTCAAACACTGTGTGACAGTCGTATGAGAGGCTTCTACAAAATAGACAATCTCCTTTCTATAGCAATGGTAAATTTCCTTTAATAATAAAAGTGCTCAGTAAAAATGAAGAATTCCCTACCTTGAACACATTAAGCTGTTGGTTGATTGTCTCTGTTTCCATAGCAACGGGGCCTTGTGACTCTTCATGTTCTTTGGCTTTCTGAAGCAGAGTAAGAAATTCCTTCAGTTTGCTGTAAAATTCACCAAGACGCTCAATTGTCCCTTCAACCTGCTTTTCTCTGGCTTGTGCTCGGTCCTGCAACTTGTTGCACTGTTTGCTTAAAGTCTCCAAGTCCCTTTTGATTCCAACCAGATCAGGAGACGGTTCTTCCGTGGCTAGCATCATCTTGCAGGTTTTATTGGCATTGTCGTTGCTAGCTATGAGGGCTCCTAGTTTCTTCAGAAAGTCTGTAATAGCCTCCTTTTGCTTTTGCAATGTTTCTACGTCCCTCCCCACTGGGGCCATGCTATCCAGTTCATCATCAAACTCTGCAAACTGAGAAAACATTTCTCGGATGGTATTCTGGAAATGCCCAATGCCCTGAAGCTTGGTTTCTAAGAATGAACACTTTTCATCAACCTGCTGGCTTAGGGCACTATGCTCTTGAGCTAAGGTTTCTGCTTGTAATAAAATATCAGAGGCTCCCTTTGAGTCTGAGGCCTCCACCACAAGGTCCTGTGCAAGTCCTTTGGCCAAATCTACCTGATGCTTCAAGATCTGCAGTGATTTCTGCTGAGTCTGCAACATGGTCAGGTATTTGTTACTGTAAGCCTGGGGACCTAGAGAATCATGGACATCCAGCTGTTCCTTTGCACCCTGGAGCTGCCGTTTAGCTTCTTTGGACACTTCTTGAAATTCTTTAAACTTCTGGGCCATGGTCTCCAGAGAGAATTTCTTACTGTGAAGCTGTTCAGTGACCACATCTACCTTCTGGTTCAGTGACTTATTCTCATCTGTAACAACCTCTTTATCTGTCTCACACACACTGAGCAAGCTATTGGCTGCGTTGTTCAGCAATTCTATCATCCCAAAGCGTTGGTCCATTTCCTTCTGCAGAGACTTTAACTTGGCAATAGAATTCTCTGTTTCAGCAGGATCCAGGCAAAATTTTAGCTCCTTCAGGTTATTCTGACATTTATCTATCCATGGCCGGAGAGTCTCTACATGCTCTTTATACTTGAGGGCTTTTTCCAATGAATCTTTCACTTTGTCTTCTCTTTCTTTCACCTGCTTATTAAATCCATCCCAACTGCTTTTAATTGTGTTAAGTTGTAACTGTAAGGCTGCCTTCTCCGACCCTTGTGTTTTTAGTAACAGGTTTTCACCTTCTGCAATGGTTTTTTCATAAATACTAGACTGAGTAGTCAAAGTTTTACGGAAGTCTTTCTGATCTTTAATTAATGACTCCAAGACATCGAGTTTGGCTGATATGGGGTGAGACTTGCATAGGTCTTCTTTCTTTGTATCCAGCCATGACTGAAAGTCTCTAGACATTTGCTGAAATTGATGAGAGCTGGCACAGGCCGACTGAAGGTGCTGGACATGATTCTCTAAAAAGGAAATTACAGGTATGTTTATTTTACATCAAAATGCTGATTTAATCTATGAACAGCCAAAAGGGAAGTCACCAAATAAATGTACAGGACTGCCTAACAGCAAGGTCTGTGAGCACTGACTATAAGAACTACAAGTGAGTTTAAGTCATTGACAAAGGCGGGAAAGGAGCAAGGGGTGGACAGAGCAATAAGCAAAGAGACAATCAAGGTAGGAAGGGGAGATGAGAGGGCCCAAACAGATTACGGGAATCAGTAAAACTGCATAAAGGTGCAGGGTGGTGGAGGACGGTCACACGCACACTGCCTGCCGTGCGACTGGAGTTGTCTCTGCTCCAGTGAGTGGAAGTGACAACCGCCCACAGTTCTATGCTGGTAAATAATCCATCTCTTATCAAACATGACGGGTTCACTTCTGTGATTCTTGCATCCCCTTGGAGGCAATATAATGAAGCACATAGAAATGGCATGGGTTTGGGTCTCAACTTAACCTCTGAGGATCTGGAAAGCCCGACCGGGGGCAAATGGTCAAAACTCGAAGCCCCATTTCCCCAAATGTAAACTGGCAATGTGATAAAAGCTGTTGTGGCAATTAAGTGATAGCACATACAAAGTTCTTAGTTCAATGCCTGTCGCACAAAAGAGTTCATAACAGCAATAATCATAATCTTAACAGTTAATTTCATCAATATCATATTAAAAAAAAAGGAGTGAGCCTAAATGGTTGCTTTGATCAGAAAGGAAATCCAATCAATTACAAATATAAACTGAGAATTTACTAGGTGCAAGACACCCCGTGTTACTTTTCAAACAGACAAACGTAGCAGGGAAATGTGCTCCTCTCTGACAGGCCCTGGTGAAGCCCAGTAACTCACTGCCGCTGCATCTGACAAACACGGGTACGTGAGTCACAAAATCGCGGCCACAGAATCATGGGGGAGAGGAAAACAGCGCCAAGTGCTCCTCTTTCGCATATTTGTCTAGAAACGCGAATTTCTACAATGGATGGAGTCAGACAAAATAACGGCAGATGAGAAAACGACCCAGAACCTTTTAAATAGCAGTCCTCATCTGTCTTTCCAGTGAAGTAAGATTGTCACACAGCCAAAACGTTTACATCTTTTAAAAGTCAACATGGAATACCTGAAATTTTAACGGGCTTTCGTTAAGTGGACTCTGCCAACACTGTCCCTCCACTATCTGAGCAGAATGCCCGTTGCTGTGTGTGCCCAGGGACACAGCCGCTCTCTGCACTCGCGTGAGCGGCCGCCTCTTCGCTTGTGCTCCCAATGCAAACAGATTCTGCTGTGAGGGCCCAGAGTACTGGGAACAGCTTGCAAACAGGCAATCTGTGATCTCTAGTTCCAGGAAATATATATGTTAGAAGAAGAAAGACAAACCTGCTTTCTGTTCAATATCCTTAAATGATTTTAAGATGCCTTCTAGTTGCCTACTAAGTTCTGCTTTCAAGTACTCTTCTTTAACCAGGGCTGACAAATCCTCACAGAGGGCCTGGGCCACTTTTATCTGCTTCCTTTCCTGCTCTAGTTCCTGCTGCATTTGCTGGGCTGTCTCCAACTGCTGCTTCACAGCATCGGGGTGTGTGCTCACAGGCACACTGCCACTGAGCCTGTTCTCCAGGTCACTCAGCTTATCAGAGAGGCTTCTCAGCAGGCTTTGATACTGTGTGCTTTTCACAATGGCTTGGTCAATCCAGTCACATCTGTCACTCAATTGTCCTGTCAGGCTGTCCCACTTTTGGGTCACAGCTGCTAGTTGCTCTTTCACAATCCCATGGAAAGAAGGGTGTTCACCAGGCCGGCTCAGGATGCCCTGGCCAGCTGCTGTGAGCTGCTCATATTGAGGTTTCCGCGTGTCAAATTCTTGCAGCAAAATCTAAGGTAAAGAGGTAATGAGGGCAAATAAACACACAAATTATTGAATAACTAATTGCAGGAAACATAACTTTAAGTTCCTAGACAGACAGAAATGCTACTTATTTATCTAGCTTTTATTTTTGATTTTTAGTTACTGCTTTCCTAGTTTTTAGTTTGAGGACAGTGCAATTATCTGAAACTAATCCAAAAAGTTATGGAGCTTCACAGAGATAACATTTTGCCCAAAATAATATCCTGCAAAGGGGAAAACAAAGGGAATTTTCAGCAGTCTGGGCACAATGAACAAAAATTCATGTATAGATTTTCATATACAAAGGAAAATACTGCTACTGGACAAGGTCACATCACACTCACACAGATTTGTTTTTTCCTCCCTGTACGTTTCTCTTCGCAGGAATTTTTAAATTACAGCATTTCACACCAAAGGAAGTGCACAGTGATAACAGTGCTAGAATATGCTACCTCATGGTTCATTGACTCACAAAGGTTTCTTTTAACGTAAGGTTTATTGACAGCCTTTATAAGAACGGTTTTAGCCAATGAATCGTGTTGCTAAGAATGTGCAAGCTCAACATTGGCTCTCATTATAAAATGAATAATCCCAAAAGTCCTCCTTTTTGAGTACAATATTTTATGTACATCTGACAGACTACTAAAAACGGAGGGCAATTATTTCTCCTGAGACGTCATCTTCAGAGTACCTTTACAGCACAGGATGGGCCTCGCCGCTCCGATACCACTCACACAGAAAGACATCTCACTGCAACCACAAAGGGGCTTCTCCTAGTACGGCCGACTTAAATTCTGTGGATTTTTCCCCCTTGTGGATTTATGTGCTTATAATTAGACTAGTCTAACTAACCCTCTGCGTTTCAAGGTTCCCTCTCTGCCTTTCTTATTCTTTTTCCTCTTCTTCTTGTTTCTCCCCCACCCCCATCAAGGCTGTACTGCATGAGTTTTACAAGTTTCATTATCCACTACCACACCCAAAATAAACAAAACCTTGAAGGAGTAATTTCTAAGTAATAAAGAGCATACACTAGATTCTCATAAAAATGTTATTACTCATACAATCACATTAATACTTCAAAGAAGGCCCTCTGTAACAGGGTCTGCACAAACCACAGTTGGACTGAAATGGTCAAGGGACTTGACCCACGATGGGCTCAGCAGACCTCTCTGGGCTGCCTCACAGCCCTGGTTCTCAGGGGGTGTCTCGTGAACCTCAGGATGGTATCTTATGGACTTCTGAAACATTACAAACACACTCCAAGGCAGTTAAAGCACGTACTTCCCAAAGCTGATGTATTTATAATGAAAACATTTGTCTTGTTAAGTCAAGTAACACTCACCTGCACCTGCTGCCTTTGTGTGTTCAGCATATTTGGGTCAATTGACAGGGGCCCAAGAACACTGACCATCAGTTCTTTTTCCACAAGCCACTGCTTTAACTGGGTCTCTGCGGTCTGGAACTGAGTTAGATTATTGGAGGACTCTTCCAGTTTTTGCTGTCTATCAACTATTAACTGATTGAGTTCTTGCCACTTGGATTCTAAAAGCAAAAAGATAAAGGATAAAACTGGTGTTTGGTTTTTATACATTTATCATGACTATATCCTTCCTGCAGGAAGACTGCAGGATGTGACTCAAAATGATATATAATGACTATCATTCCGTATTTATAACTCTTCTTACAGAGTTGATTAAAGTCTAATCAAAGAGAGTTAATTGCATTTATTGATACAGATTTTATGGCCCTGAGGGTTGTGTGTCAACTAAAATAAAAGGAAAGTAAATTTGAATCTGATCTTAGATGATAATGCAGACTATGGAATACTCCTTAAAGCAAACAGGATCCTGAGCTCCCTCATCCCTTCTACAAGTCCTACCCATTCTGTTCATTCAACTGTAACTGATCTGCTAGAACAATGAACACTAATCCTTTCCTTTAATATTGAATCGCCATGGATCAGTTCTAGGCAAGGGACTCCCCAATTTTTATACCTTTACCCAATCATTCTCTGCTATTCAAATTGCACATTAGTTACCAGCTGCTCAAAAGTTACCCTAGGACATCTCACTAACCCTTTAAACTCAACATTAAAAAACACAAAATTCATCACTTGGCTTTGGGTGCTGAACATACAATATACACATCATGTATCACAGAACTGTGCATTGGAAACTTACGGAATCATATTAACCAATGTCACCTCAAAAAATTTAATAAAAATTTTTAAAACATTTTCCTATCAAAATTGGTGTATTTTTCTGACTTTTAGATTTTTTCCAAAGGCTATCTTCTCACCCATGTACATGGAGCTGCAATAATTCAGAATGTTCTTTCATGACTCTCCTAACTGTCCTACAGCCTTGATCCTAAAACCTTAAAAATGCCCCTTCACATTTCCAGTGCCCTAATTCCACTTTGGTCTTCATCATGGTTTGCCCAGACCGGTGGTTCTCAAACTTCGGCTGCATTAAAATCACCTGGAGGGATGATTACACAGGTTGCTGGGCTCACACTCAGAGCTTCCCATTCTGCAGGTCCAACATGAGACCCAAAATGTTACATTTCTAACAAGTTCCCGGGTGATGTTGCTGCTACTGTTCCCAGGAACACACTTTGAGAACCACTGTAAGGACCCAGACTATCAGTCTTCTAACTGGCTTCCTTGCCATTAGTGTTTCTCAGCTGCAATCCAGTTGGTTCTGAAATAATTTCTCTAAAAAAAAAAAAACACTTTTAAATGTGTCACTTCCTGTGCTAAAATTCTTGAATAACTACTAACCGTCTAGATGATAAAATCTGAAGACCTCTGCTTGACATTCAAGGATTCCCACAAACTGACCTAAGTCCACTCATCTCAGAGGGTTCGCATTTCACAATGAACCCTCTGATCTAATACTGCTGATCTCACCGATATCATCCGAACAGGCTTCTGCTCACACAGGCCCCA
This sequence comes from Macrotus californicus, assembly GCA_007922815.1. Classification (NCBI taxonomy): domain Eukaryota; kingdom Metazoa; phylum Chordata; class Mammalia; order Chiroptera; family Phyllostomidae; genus Macrotus; species Macrotus californicus. The sequence goes on from VMDR010004795.1 coordinate 54,054, forward strand.
TACCTGACATGCTCTACCTCCTCTCCATATACCCCAGCTCTATCCTTCCTTCACGATTCCTCTGGATTTTACCCTCTGCTAGGAAGCCGTTCCTGTTCTCCCCACCCTCAAGATGACCTTCTCCTGAAGCCCAAAGTTACTGACCAGCACTTGAACACAACAGTCACTCAACATATATATTCACTGAGGGATGTAACTAGTTGATCTGATGGCTATTTTTCACCTAGCACACTACCAACGAAAGGCCTGATTTTAACAGGACCCACCCCTGACCCCTATCTAACGGCATCATTCTACATGGCATATGGTAGTCAAACACAATCTCACAAAACAATGCAATTAAAACAAAAATTGAGAGGGAGAAATATCTAAATCTTATCAGGAAGCTGTTTTGAAATATTTGTTCTTCACTCCAACCCCTACTGTGAAACGCCATAATCAAGTAGCTCATGTCCCAGGAGAGAGCTAGTGAATTAGGGACAGACTCACTATCATGCAACAGGACTCTCTGTATTGGATTAAATACACCATTGAACATTAAGACCCCTTAGGATAACCTTTTTCAAAGTACAACGAACTTATACATTTCTAAATTTATCACAACATATCTGGCTCTCAGGAAAGACAATCTTTAGCTAAGTATAATAGAATGATTGAAAGAAAAATAATCCTTATTATCATCACAGCAAACACAGAGCACTCACTATGTGTCAGGCAGTATTCATCTGAGCTGTACACACTTACTCACTGAATTCTGAAAAGCAGTTCTATGCAGTAGGGAAAACAGTATCATTGCTCTTATGCTCATTTTCCCTATTGTTACAGCAATGAAAAGGGGCGATAAGATAAGAGGGCTTGTAAAAATTCCTTACCTAGGAGAAACAGTTTATGTAGGGACAAGATTGATGTGAGAGGGTAACTCCCAATAAAGCAGCAAAACCACCAGACTTCTGTGGGGAGCTACTTTTTGTTACTGGTTGGGGAAGAGAAGAGCACAGAGTAGGAGCTGGATGAGTCCCAGAAGGACCCCCCCCCCCCGCCCCCATGGAGGAGAAGGGAGCTTACCTCTTCCAGCAAAATAAACTAAAAGGAATATTTAAATTAAAATATAATAAAGCATAAAAATTAGAAGCACCAACAATGTAATAAAAAATAAGCAATAATGAAAACATGTCACTCAGTGCACAGCATGTTATTAACTAGTATCTATCTTCTTCATAAAAATAAATTTAGTGTTTAAAAAAATTTAGTTAGGAAAAAAAAACCTGTAACATAAACTATGCCATGTTAGCACAATGCCACATTTAATTTGAAATGACATTTTTAAATATGCAAAATTAGGTTGTGAAACATCACAGTAAATCCCAAGATAAGGGAGGCTATTGGATAAATGTTCTCTGATAAACATGAGGGTTTTTTAAAAAAAGACTGAGCTCCTGTTCGCGGACTCTGGCGTAAGCCATGTAACGCACCTATTTCAGTCAACATCTGTTTCCACTTGGGAGCCTCAGGAGTCTCCGGGTTCTCCTCCAACAGGTCTGTCAGCTTGTCTTTCAGCTCCTGCACTTTGTTTACATTTTGCTTCAGTTCTGCCTCAAATGACTAGCAAGGGGGGAAAAATAAAGTAGCTACATTAAAGCATGTCCGTATTGAAAGACAACAACACAGTTATGACAGAGAATTTTTTTTTCTCTAGCATGACCAGAAAAGGAAAAGTTTCGCTGTTAAATGCTGACGTGGATGAGGATCTGGGTTCAATAGTTATTTTCCTTCCTTGCTCTCCCTACTCTTCAGTTGTCTAACAAAAGAATCCCAAAGGAAGGCTATAGTTATAGAGATAATGACTCATCCTCATCACCTAGGAAGAATTTCATATTATTCTCAAATAAATCATTTTGGAAAAAAAAGAAAGATGACATCAGAAAGACTGTAATTAACAAGAAAATCAGACTCGACAAAGACTGACAGATCTGAGAATGTACTAGTGAATAAACACTATTCTGGACAGCACAACACAAGAGTTCAAATGTAGGTTAGTAATTTGTAGACATTTTTGCCATCGTTGGCCACAAAGTAAAACCACTTCCCCAACCTGATGGCTGTAGAAGGAAATACTGTCTATTGAAGAACGGGAAAGCAGGAGCTCCCCTATTTCATACTAGACAGAACTGATCCCTAATACGCTGTACACTTAGCTCTTCAATAAATCTTCTCCATTCATTGACTGGTTAAAATCCTAGACTTAAACTGATTTAAAGGTGGCAAAGTTGCTTATACCTGACAGTTCCCTCATCTTTATAATGTCTGTGTGCAAAAATAGGTAATTGTTATCATCAATCTGTTCTGAAAGGCACATTAAACTAAACTGGCAAATTATTTCCTGAAGGTAATGGAGCAAGAAATCACAACAGGGCTCCTGACCGCCAGGGCTCAGCTTTAGACACCTGTCTGTTCTCTTCCATGTCTTCAGTAAGTGCACCCCCAGAAGGTACCTTATTCTGCTCAACTTGGGCCTTCACAGCTTCCGTGTCTGTGGGAGTGGGTGCCTGATGCCATTGTGTTGCAGTTTTGTTCATCTTCTGTAGCCACTGCATCATGGCATTTGAATCCTCCTGAGCCTTTTGCAATTTGGTGAGTTTAGTGTTCAGTTCGGTTATTTTGTCCTTAAGTAAGAGGCCAACCTCTTCGTAACTGCGATTTATGTCAGTCATATCTTTTTT
>VMDR010004796.1:0-56762 GCA_007922815.1 Macrotus californicus
CATGAGCCTTGCATCTTCCCAACCAGGTGTGTTAACTTTAAGAGGAAGAGGACTCAGTCTTATTCATCATTGTTTCTTCTGCACTCAGCATAATGACTAGTACTCAATAAATGAGTGTTGAACTGAACTGTACTGAGAAGATAAGATACTGTCTTTATCCTCAGGGAGTGTAGTTAGTTATCTTTTTAAAGTAAGGGAATCTTGTTTCTCCAAATAACAATGTAAGATGGCTTAGGGTAATTGACAATTGCTCACTGCATAAGTAATGGCCGTATGTAGAGTGTCTCTGTGTTTTTATAAAACTGCCATCCAGGAATTATCCACTATGTTATTTAGTGTCTCTTTTATATTCAGTCATTTAAATATATTAATATGCATTCAGCCCAGTGGAGAATACAGACAACTAAACAATTATAATGCAGAGTGATAAGAGCTGTATTAGTGGGAAGCACATGTTGCTCTTGGAGCCAAGAGGAAGAGCCCTTCCCCCTGCCCTGGGAGGAGGGTCAACACAAGCTTCCTGGAACAGAGACTGTGAGTACCAGTTTGATGGGTAAAGGATGGAGGGAAAGGCACGGGTAACGTTAGGGAAGCAAGAAAACGTAATGTAACCACCTGCACCTCTCTGTCCAAAGACAGTTGTAGCTGTTGGGAGTGAAGTGGCAGGAAAATAAATTAGAAAATTGTCCTGGAGAGGTGAACCCTTTCTATTTCCTGTAATTAGATCTAGGTAATATTGTGATTCCCTTTCTATAGTTGCTAGAAGTCTCAGAACTAATTTTTTGTGTCAATTTTAGCAGCTTCCTGCATTAACCTTTAGCATGTTATTTTTCCTTTCTCCTCTACCATTGGCTGTTTTTTATTATTTGGCTGCTTCCTTTTAATATGTTTTTTGTTTATTGCTTTTTAAAAATTATTGGAGCCATCTCAAATAAATTCTATAATCAGTGTGGGTGTTTAATCTTTTTGGGTGGGTGGTGCTCTGGAGAGGCTTTATGGAGAAGGTAAGATTTGCACTGCGCTGATTACTGTCTACCTTCAAAGCAGGGAAAGGACTACAACTCCTCATCCTGTTCATTGAAATAAAGCTGTCTCCTTAGGTTTTGCTCAGAGCAGAAAACCCTCAGACCCACAGTAGTTCTTCCTCCAGGGTTTAAACCACAGATTTGTCTCTGAACATGGTATCAGGGAATCAGGTTAGGCCATATTCTATGATCGTGCAAGAAATGCACTAAAGAATGATCTTGGGAAAAGAAGTTGTAGTGCTGAAGGCTTGGGTCCATCCAGCCCAGCTTTCCTGGGTGAAGTCTCCGGAAAGTACCCTAAAGGCAGAGCTGACAGTGAGGATTACGCTTTTCACGCAAAGATGCACACTCACTGACCGTGCCTAGGTTGGCCTTTACAGGGGAGCCTTGGAGAGCCACATTATTTTCGTCTGTGTCTGCATTTTGAGTGGCTAAATAATAACGTGATGGGCCTAAGGGGCTTTGGTGGTTTTGGCTTTTCATAATGTTAAGAGACTTAATCACTTAAATTTTCCAATTTTTTTAAGTGTTGATACATTTTGTTTTAGTGTCACCAGAGACACAACTTTGAGGGGGAAAAAACTCACAGAAAATGAGAACATTCGGTTTATCCTCTCATTCTTTCCTACCACATGTGCCAAATGTGTCTTAACCTTTTTTAAATTTTTTTACATGGAATTTATTGGGATAACTTTGGTTAATAAAATTACATAGTTTTCAAATGCACAAGTCTGTGATACCTCATCGGTATATTGCATTATGTGTTTACTACCCAAAGTCAAATTTCCTTCTGTCCCCATAAATCTGATCCCCTTTACCCTTTACTACTTTCCACCACCCCTCATCCCTCTGGTAATCACCATACTGTTGTCTGTGTCTATGGGTGTTTGTTTATTGTGTTTATTCATTTGTTGCTTTTAGTTTTATATTTCACATATGAGTGAAATCATATGGTTCTTGATTTCTTCTGTCTGATTTATTTCACTTAGCATGATATTCTTGAGACCCACCCGTATTGTCACCGATGGCAGTATTTCATCTCTTCTTATGACTGAGTAGTGTCCCATTGTGTGTATGCATCACATTTTCTCTCTCCAGTCATCTATCAAAGCACACTTGGCTTGTTTCCATGTCTTGGCCACTGTGAATAATGCTACAATGAACATAGGGGTGCACGCACCTTTGCAAACAAATGTTTTTAAAACTTTCAGGTAGATATCCAGATGAGGGGTGGCTGGGTCACACGGTAACTCTGTTTTCAGTTTGTTGAAGAACCACATTGAGCCTTAGGGAACTTTCCTCAGGAGTGACCAAAGCATGGAGGAGGGTGGCTCACAGGGTGATCTTCCTGGACTCCTGGCCCCTCCTTAAACAGAGCAGCTCTGCTTTTGTTTGCTCTGTATGTCAGGGTTCTTAATACTTTTTCATTTGACAAGATGAATCTGCTGCTTAATAATGTTTGCAAATCACTGCTGGCTCCATGAGTCAAAGGTCAGTTTTTTGTGTGTGTGGACAACTGAACCACTGGGCATTCAGGTGACATCCGTATCCTTTCCCTGCATATTAATGAATGTGCTGTATGTATTTGAGGCATAATTATTTATTCATGAGTGAATCATTACCTACAAATATATATATATGCATTTGAGAGTGCAGTTTAAATAAACAAAAACCTGGGTAACCTCTTCATAATGAACCTCCCATGATATTCATTTTGGATTAAAAATAAATTACCCTCTCCCATACCCAGTCATCATTTTCTTTTTCTAGACATGATGTGGTAGAAATGTCCACATACTACGTACACAGCTGCTGTAATTTGGAGAGGTCCCATGGGTTCTGCCTCACCTTTTATTTTTCTATTGACAAAGAGGTGAAGGTAGTCATCCTGATGGTTTTACTCGGGGCACCTAGTGTTTGATCCCCTGCTGTGGGGGACGCTGAGCCCAAAATGTACAGCAAGCTGTGACATTCGTTCATCTGTCAATGCTTTTTCTGTGCTGGGGGTCCAGGGCCTGGGATTTGCTAGTGGAATCAAAAGGAGCTAATCCTTTCCAGAAGTGCCCTTGTTTTAATGGGAAAGAATCTGCCTGAAATGTCTCCGTTCCGCATGGATAAAAGAGAAGCCGGCTTTCCTCTGCAGGGGCAGGGGGAGAGATACACGTTTGTTTCTGTGTTCTGAGTCAAACTGGTTGGGAATCCTGTCTTTTCCCCTGTGGAGCAGCTTTTCTAGTGATTATTTTGGAGACTAGGTAGTTCAGCAGTGGTGCTGTTCAAATCCCTCCAGTGATACGGTTCATACCCTGCCCAGTAGGGAGTGTGATGAAGAAAACAAGAACAGAACCTCAGCAAGGCCTTGCAAGAGCTTTGTGTGTCTTTACTGAGTAGAGGAAGCTCAGCCCCACCCTCTCTTCCTGGCATAGGAGGTGGCCTTCAATATGCTGAGAATTCATTTACTCATTGAATGAAGTTTCATTGTACATGCAATTGTATTTCAAAAGGTATGATACTTATTTATCTTCAGGTATCTGAAATGCAAGAGGAAAAACAGATTGATAATAGAGAACAAATACAGTATTCTAGAGATGCGGAGCAAGCAGAACATTTGCAGGAGGGAAGGCCATCCCAGTTCTGCCAAACCCTTCTGCACATCCACATCTAGACCAGTAACTCTGTGCAGATCCACCCAGTACCTAATGTCATTTCCAGCTCCTAGCCTCGTTGTGTGGAGGTAGCGAAAAGAGACGCCCCTTCTATAGCTCAGTGCTCTGAGTGTGGGGCGACGGCCTGCATAAGAGTGGTTCTGGGAGAATTCCAGGATGACAGTGGAGACAGTCGGAACTTTGGATATACGTTGCTCTTCGTTTTTAAGAGTTCTGGATATGAAAATAGAAAAATAACACTGTGGTAAAAGCTTAGGAGATGTTCTAGGTGTGTTAGCAATGAATAAGTATTAGTAACCAATTAATAGGTATTTGGTGAGCTCCTAGAATATGCCAGGTGCTGTGGAGCATAGCAGAGGTGGAAGACGTTATCCCTGCTCTCAAACAGTTTAGAATTCAGGTAGCTAGTAGTCTGTTGTGGGCAAAACCCCCTGAATTTAGCAACCTGGGTCATAATCAGGGTTCTGCCACATGCCAGCCAAGGAGCACTGGGCAAGTCACCTGGACTCTCAGTGCACTGATTTCCCCATCTCTGCACAATGGACTCACGCTACTTGCCTTGCCTAAATTGGAAGGTTGTTGTGAGGATCGAGAGAGGTAATAATGGCTTTGAAATGCTTTGAAAACTATATAGCCACATAAAATTCAAGAATTGAGAGAGCAATGCATTTGCAAAAATCAGCCTTTCTATGTTTCGTATGCACGTTCTCTTTGAAAGGTTTTTATAAACCTGCAACATCGAAGATTACTAAATCTTTTTCTCCAATTCATTTTTAATTATTCATAGATTCAACTATATATTCACATATGTGCATGATAAGATCTCCCCACATACCTTTCATAGTGCTGGTTATCAAAGAACCCAACTGCTAATGATACATATGTAACTGTACATATTCTAGGGTTTAATTGTCTTTCAAGACTCTTGAGAACCTGTTTTGTAGCATGTTGTTCCCCAGCTCACCTGAGTTTTGATTTAAGATCCTGCTTTATACATCAACATGGGAGGTAGGAAAGCGTGTAAGGCATGGCTCTTGTATCCCTAATAAATTGTTATCTCTTTGAAAGAAAAAAAAAGCCCCAAGGCAAAAATTAATAGAGTGTAATTATTCAAAGAAAATCTATTTGGCAATATTTTAAATGATGTTAATTTGGTCTTAATGGAAGAGATTTTGAATGTTAAATAAATAGCAATTTCATCATTAGGGACACATTTACAACACAGGAGTTTAAAGGAAAATGAAAGAGTTGCAGAGGCAATCTTCAAAAGAAATCCAATAAAGACATCTTCAGGTGAATATTCTTGAAGCACTTTCAGAATCTTAAAAGTGTTTACAAAACCAACACTAATGGAAATTCTTTAAATAGCATGTAGCTGGGATATGTCTCCCTTCATGTGATGATTTTTGTAGCTGGATGTAAAAGATGCTGTTAGTATTTGAAATACTTCCATGAATAAGTGCAAATTAGTGATGTAATTGTGAATTGGTGTTTAGGTGACCTTTGTGTTCAACGTCTCATATGTCCCATTTCACATCCTTCTGGCTCATGTTTGCTCAGAAACCAGTTGTGCACAGAGGTGGCCTGATAACACCTTGCCTCAGCTGCACAGTGAGCCTCTTCCTTTTTGTTTGGAGGCTGATTTCTCCCCAAGTGGGATGCTCGTGAGAGACCCCTTAGTGATGCTGGTACAGACACAAACTTTGAAGTGGAAAGTGTCAAGACCCTTTAGGACAATTTGACCAATAGGTGTCAGGACTCAGTGGTACGTACTCTTCTCTTCCTGTGATTGAGCCTCATTTTCTATGAGTCTTCAAAGGGTCCTCATTGGGACTGAGCTCTAGTTTCTCAGATTCATAACCAGTTCAGTAGCATGCCCTGGATGACTCTCTCTCTCTCTTTGATTCCTAGTTCTGTCACGCCTGTTCCCTGTGGTCATGTCTCAAAAACAAATGAACACACAAAGACGACCCCTCACCCCAGAAGAAAAACTACCTACATAGAAGCACTTGTCTGCATTTGGGAGGAACCCAACTCAAGGCAACCTTGAAAGATTCTTAAATTTATTGAGTCCTTACTATGCATCTAGTTTAATAGAGTGAACTATGCAAGAAAAGTAGAATCAACTTCATTCCCGTATAAAATTCCTCACTTCAAGTACCCAATCACATCCTTTCTAACTTCTCAGGGACCTGGCTTTATTGATTACCCTTATTTTCCCTATATCTTTATCTTATTCATCCCCATTTCAGGATTTCCATTGGTTAAGTATTTTTAAATACCTACTGTCCTTAAATTAAAACAAAACTTTCTTGGAACCCCATGCTCTTCTCTATAAATGTCCCATCTTTCATTCTCAACTGAACCCTTGAGAGCTGTCTCGATTCATTAGCCCATTTTCTCATTTCTTCTGTCTTTAACCCACTTGAGAGTGACTTTTGCCTCTGCCACTCCACTGAAATTACCCTTGCTGAGTTCATCAAAGATATCTTACAATTATATCCCAACTGCGCCTCTCAGTAATTAACTTAGTTGACCTGCCTGCAACATGTGAATCTCTTGACTGCTGCTTCTTTCTAGAAGTGCTCTATCCCCTTGGCTTCTTCGATAATGTACAGCCCAGCTCCTCTCCTACTTGTTGCTATCATCTTTTCCCATGCAGGTGCCTCTTCCTCTGCCCGCCTTTTAAATATGGGTTGTTCTCAGAGCCTTCCTAGATTCCTTATCTCTGTACATTCGCTCTCTCTCTCCCTCTCTCTGAGGAACTCCATCCCACCCATTCTCACAACATAGCATCACCTACTACCCAGATGCCAATGAGCCCCCACTGTCTCCTGCTGAGGGTCCAGGGAGAAGCTCCTTATTTACAGATTTCCCACCTATCCTTTAGGCATGGCAATCTCTTCATTCCATTCAGAGTTTTGCTGTGCATGTCCCTCATAAATTCTTGATTTTTTTTCTTCCCAAGAGATCTGCCAAGGCTCCATGGAAGTGACAATACTTGTTTCTAACTAGGCCAAAATAGCAAGGAATGTTTTCACTTAATCTCAGACACTTGTTCTGTAATTCGCTCTGTATTATAATGTAAGTATTTGCCATTCTGGTAGTACATGTGTGGCATATGTCTGGTTCAGGGGTGTCAAATGGTTTTCATTTTGTGTATCATCTCTGAGTAATTGGTACTAGCTGCATTACCAAAGGTGATGCTACCGTGGTTCAGTAGGGGAGACTGTCATTGATAATTAGTGGTGTCTCCATGGGTTCAAGAGGAAGAGTGGTGGCATGCAGGCTGTGCAATGCATTTTAGAGGACGGGTGGCACTCGCCGTGTTTAATTGTCCATGAGCTTTACACGATTAGATGCAGCCTGTGAGTTGTGGTCTGGAAGGTGAGCTTGTTTTCCAGGGGACCACAAGCGTTTCTGTATTCAGCTAGAAGGAGTGAGATCAGCTACACAACTCTCAATCTCTTCTGCTATTTGAAAATCTGCAATTTCCTATTTCCAAAGCAGTGATTCTTCAGAATGTTCTTTCTGCCTAGCCATACCATCGGTTTTTACCTACCAGTTAACAAACTGGAAGAATGGTTAGAAATGGACCTCACATTTATTTAGTGTCAAATTTGTGTCTGGCACATGTGCATTTTATTTTATTTAATTCTACTTTAATTGTCACAGGATCTTGGTAAGATAAATTTTATTATTTTTTCAATGGAGGAAACCAGATGTCTGAGAATTTTAGAGAATCAACCCTCATCATGTAGCTCAGTCAATGGTAGGTTCAAGACATGACTTCAGGGCTGCCTGAGTTGATAAAGGATGACAAAAGAGGGTAAGGATAATTTTCTCGTTTCACTTTCCAGTCTGAAGACCTTCACATTAGCACTGAATAGCTGGTGTTCCCAGAAACTTTTCCAGATGACTGTAAGAGAAAAATAAGCAGATGTTGGTCCCGTCTTGGTGGATATGAGGGCAGAAAAAGCCTCATCCCACTCCTTGTTCAGCAGACTGTTTGTCTGGATCTGTTTTAATTTTGTTCCAGATCAGAAACTTTCTGCATCATCAACCAAAGAAGGGCTTTATGGGATTCGGCACAATGTAATCACACCCACACCTCTGAGACTTGTCTCTCAGATACACTTGGAGGATTATTCAGACACTCCTTACGGGGAAGCCCCCGGGACCAAGTGACAGTGTGGTTAGTCATCATTATCATCCCTAGCTTATTCTTCTCCAGACTTCCCCGCTTGCCTTGTATCTCTGTCATTCATTATCCAATTTCTGTGATGTGTTTTGGGGCCCAGCTTCTCTAACGTCCCACTCCAGGAGGCAGAGAAACTGTTGAATGACCCAGTGGGGTTTCTCCATTTGTCCTACCCTTCCAAGTTCCAGCAAGTCCTGAAAACTCACTCTGCTAAGCCCAGCTCCCAGGAGGATCCATTTTCTGGGCCTTCTCCTATTAAAGATAATTATATTGTTGTAAAACAATAGTGCTGATAATGAAAGCATTTGGGCTGCTGACTGAGAAGTTGACTATTAAGTCCAGTTCTCCCTCCATTACTGTTCTAACTAGGACATACATCTATTTATTTCAGAGGTCCAGCTTTAAAAATTTTCAATCACTCTGCCTTTAACTCCATAGCTAGTTAATGAGGAAAAGAACCATTTTGGATTTCTGCAAGCAGCTTTTAAGAATATGACCTCTGAGAGCCCTCATGATCAGGCAGAATAAGGGCTTCTTGGCATTTAATAGTGGCAGAGCCAGTGGCTAACCTATTGACTTGATTTGATTGAGCACCTACTAGGTACCCAGAACTGTGATAGGTTCTCTCTGAGATAGAAGTACTGATTGATTGATTCATTCATTCATTCACATAACAACCATTAATTGAGCACTTAATATACTTCTGTCACTGATCTAACTGAAGGAGATATAGTGGCAAAGAAGACTGACAAACGGTTGTCCTCATTTTGTGTTCAGTCTAGATGAGGAGGTATGGCTTCATGGCCTGATACACTCCAGAGCAATGCTCACAAGCACTTCTGAAACTAGAAGAGAGCTCGGGAGCTCTAAAAGTTATGATGTGATCAGGGCCACTTTCCTGGAGAAGGCAGAATTCAAACTAGTCCTCAAAGCAGGGAACTGAGTTAAGCAGTTCAAGTGTAGGACCAGCCAGTGCTCCAAGGAAATGAGACCCTTCAGTAACAGGAAACAGTGTGACAAGATGGGGTGGGAGGTGTGGGGAGGGCAGCCTTTCTGGACTCAAGTCTGGTCTCACCATTAACTCATTCTGTGATCTTGGGCCATCGCCTTCCCTCCCTGGAGCTCAGTTTCCTTATTATGAAATGAAAGGATTGCATCAAAGGAGAGCTTTCAAACCTTTTGTTCTTGCTGTTCTTAGCAATGGGAACTGCTTTCAGACAATGATGTTCAAGGAATTCCAATATATAAAATAGATACAGTCCTGACCTGCGTGGCTCAAGGGGCTGGGCATCGTCCTGCAAAGCTATAAGTCGCTGGTTCAATTCCCGGTCAGGGAACATGCCTGGGTTGCGGGCCAGGTCCCTGTTAGGGGCATGTGAGAGGTAGCCGATTGATGTTTCTCTCACACATTGATGTTTCTCTCCTTCTCTTTTACCCTCCCTTCCCCTCTCTCTAAAAATAAATAAGTAAAATCTTTGAAAAAACAGATACAGGTGAAGTGTTTTAAGGGTTAGGGACTATATCAGCGACCTCCCCCACCCCTCGACCCAGCTTCTTCTTCACCCTTGTGTGGACAGTCCCAAGGCATCCCTGTAGAAGTCTTGAACTCTGTCGAACCCACTGGGAAGGCAGTGGGCCTATATCTCCAGAAGTTCCCTTCTAATGCTGAAATTCTAAAACTCACTCTACATGATACTTCACTCAGTTAGACTATTATTCAGAAGTATTTTCCAACTCATTTCTCCAATGTCAGAATTTAAAAAATATCAGGGATGTAGTTAATTTGTCAAGATAGTTGCTGAATTATTCTTTCCTTCTTTCATTCCACACACATCCACGAAGTCACAATATGGAAACAATGCAGTAGATCAAAATTGAAAACAAAAAAAGAAAGTATGATCCCCGGAGATTGTGCAGCATATGAGAAATGAATATGCAAATCAGACAGACAGACGTCCCTACCTTGGGAAGGTTCATAGTCTAGTAAGAGAAAAAGATAATACATAAACAAGGAAGTAATTACTATGGTAAACCTATGAAGAAATAAATATAATTGGATAAACACTAATAACAGGGAGTGCATTTTATTCATTAGTTTATTCCATCAGTCCCTCAATAAATATTTCCAGAGCTACTACTACCCACAGAGCATGGGACCCTACTTTGGATATTTTATAATGAACAAAACAAACCTCAACAATCCTCTTTGTTTGGAGGATTATGATTTGAAAGATTCTCATCTCTGATCATTAGTAGGAGGCAAATTAAAAAATAAATACTCACATAAGAGAAAATGTGTATATGTAAAATATCCCCAAATTTTGCTTTTGAGACTGGGACATACGATTTCACCACAGGCAGATAGATATACATGCACACTCTTCCTCTCCCTTCCTAAACTGGGAGTCGGAAGGTCTGAATGGAAATCAATCGCGGCAATTTATTTTTAACTTCTTTCTGCTTAGCCAGGATTGATTTTTGTCTTGGTGATCAATGGCACAGAGAATAGCTCCATGGCCCAAGCAGCTGTTCAAGTGCTTGGTTTGGTCGGCCCCACATCTATCGAACAGAACATTAGAAGCTGATTATGAAAGTAATAGAATGAAGATGTTTAAGAATGGGCTTGATTACCCCTGACTTCCTGGTGAGGAATGCCTGCAGGGAGGGGCTGCTGCGTGCGAGACCCAAGAGAACACAGGGCCTGTCCCCATCGGGCAGAGCTGCTCCAGGGCAGCATGGAAGAAGGGAGGCACGGGGATTAGCTGCTTGTTTGCCAGCCCCACTTCCTTCGTCCCTTCTTTTTTGGTTCTCCCCTTATCTTCCTCCTTTATCTCATCTTTACTATACCCACTACTATTAGATTTGGAACTGCAAGCAAAACATCTGTTGCATAAAAATAAACGACAGGAAGAAATTGATTGGCTTTTCCCTCTGAGCTTCCTGGGCTTTAAAATTGCCTCATTTTTAAACCTCCCTTGTCTGTTTCCTCCTTCCTTGTTTTCTAATCCAGTTTGTGTGCCATGGGAGCCTGGTAACCTCTGGAGGCCAGAGAAGATGGCTCAGACTTTCTTCTCTGAAAAGTACTTCTGGAAGGGCTGTCCACCTGTAATAATGTGCAGAGATAATTCCACTGAATGCAGTTAGGACGGAGCATCTGCCATTCCCAAGGCCTGCTGTCCGGTTCTCTAGTATAAACGCCTGCAGCTTGCCTGCCTGCCTCCGGTAGCGATGGCTTCCAGATTGCAATATGGAGAAATAATCAAAGTGCTGTTAATATGATTGTGTTTATTATTTCATTGTACTCTGTAATTGCTTCTTAGGTGCTTGGAGTGTTCAGTGTGGGAGGGAAGGCATAGAAATGCTGGCTTCTTTATTCCCTGTGAGGTATCTGAGATGAGTCCTTATAAAGTGGATTGAACATAACTTTTCTGTATATAGTTCTGAGCATTTTCTCATTTAAGATGTGTCCTCCACCTTTTTCTATGATTTTTACCTCCTGGTTAATTTTCTTACAGAATAATCTGTAGTTCTTGGAGAATCCATTACACATTAGCAACAGCTAAGACTTACTGAGTGGTTAGTGGGAGCTAGGTTTATTATTAATGCATTTAATCTTTATGACATCCTATGAGGGAAGTCCTACTCTTAACCTCCTTTTCACAAAAGAGGCACAGAGAGGGTATACCATTTTCCCAAGATCACACAACCAGTCTAGAGTGGAGCAGAAATTTGACCTAGGCCGGCAAACACCAGAGCTCCTTTCTCAGTTACTACGCTCATTCTGCTCTTTAAATGAGGAGTTACAACAGACACTTTCCTACTTGTCTGAAGCAAGTTGGGCCAAGGGGTGTGTACGGGACAGTAAGGAGAAACAGAAAGCTTTCATACAAAATGACTGCTTGAACCACATTTGTGGAGTCATTGATCACAAAGGAAAGAATCTTTGGCTATAGGAGCTTAAGACCTTTCTGCTGAGGAAGCTGGGACTCAGAAAGTGAAGGGATGAGGAACATAGCAGATGTGACATCTTTGAGTTCCTGCTTTGAGTCAAGCATCTACGTGTTGGGCCTTGTCTTGTAAGTGGGCCTATGGATCTGTTTTAAGATAAAACTGAGATCTGGAAGCAGTTGAATCCTTTTCCCCAAAGGCCCATAATAGCCATTGGGTAGGAAGTTTGGGATTCCTTTTCTGGGCTTATGTTTCAGAGACTTTGTGAATTTTCACAACAAACAACTAAATAAGTAACCCCAAAGGTACCGAAAGATTAAATCTTTGGTAACTCAGCTGTAATTCTTGGGCACTTTCTTGAAGTAGAGCTGTGTTGCTGATATGAACCACTTCTGCAAAGATAAACAAATACATAAATAAAGTTATAATAAGATTACTGAACAATGTTGTGTATACTTTTTCCAAAAATGTCATGCAAGAGTGAAGCACAGTGTTTATGTCAGATACTGCACAGCAAAAATGCTTAGTCAGGCCTATGCACGCCCACTTCTCCGGTCATTCCCCCAAAGTCCCTGTGCTGGAACCATCACTCAGTTACCCGCCCTCTTGGTTCTCTCTTCCTGCAACCTCTCCAGCTTGCTGGTGATCTTTTTCTTCTTTCAAGACCCATCTCTACATGATTACCTCCTTTTCTCTCCATCTCTCCCTTTGTTACTTGAACAGTTTAGCCGTTTTCTTGTTTCTCTAGTCTTCTGACCTCAAATTCATCATTTCATTTAGCAAATGGAATATCCTTTAACGCTGAGAACCGAGTAATTTCCTAAGCACATGCATGTCACACTGTGGAGGGTGACATAGGAACTTGGTTATGCCTACATAGCTGGAGTTAGACAAACACGAGTTTAAATTCTAGCTCAGCCCTCAGCCATTTCCATGTCTTCACTGTATCACATGCAAAATGTAGACAGGGTAAGTGTGGACTCCGCCATGCCTGGCAGTGATTTTACTGTAATTCTAGAAAAAGCATGAAAATAATATTGAGTAAACTCTTACGGTTCTGAGGAGAGGATTTCCCTGCTTTATAGCTCCTAGTCCTTACCCTGCTCAGGGTTCAATAGTATTGTCACTGACCATCTGTTGTCATGTGGTCATCTTATATGTTAGGCTTGTTTTTACAGAGAAATGGTGAACGCCAGGAGGTCATGGGCCCTGGAATTCCATGATACCTGACACAGCCTGGGCACAAAGTGCTGAACAGGGACTTGCTGATGGATTGGTACATGTAACATACAGTAGAATTGGGACCAGTATCCATAATGAAATATATAAACATGATTGATGTTCCAGGAATGCTGTAAATTTGGCCAGACCTTTAATTAATATGTGAATTCAGCAGCGAGTGGGAAAGAACATCTTGTAATCTGCTTGCCTGTTTCCCACAGGAAAGCACACTCTCTAATCGCCCTTGGTTCTCCATATTTTGTTGTTGCCAACCACTCAAAGGTGTAATTGATTAGAATCATGACCCACTTGTAAAAATCCGTGCAATTATCGCCACTTTGTGTTTTTCTGATCTTGACTTAGCAACCGTGGGCTGGAGAAGCCTGGCAATGTGGGAAGTGACTGGGGTTTCAAGTCAGAAGTTCTGAGGTTGGCTTTGAATCTCACCTTTTAGTGTAAAAGTAAACTAAAGTGGCCTGCCTGAGCCTCTGCCCCTTAATTCTAAAATTGGGATATAATTAGACCTCACTTGCAGAGTTATGCTCTGACCAAATGAGATTAAGTCCAGTAATGAAAATTAATGGCATAGAGTAGAGTACTCTATAAATATTAGTTGTTATGACATGGTGCCAGGTACTAAGAGAGGGTTAATAGGAACAAGACGCATTATCTACCCTCAAAGATATTACAGTACAACAGATCTAAGCTGTATCCACTTTCCAGTGATTCAGGAGAGCAGCTGTTAAGTGCAACAAGACGGTCACTGAAAAAAAAAAAGCCCTGGGAATCAGAGGAAGATGAGGTGAAACCCAACTGGGCAACTGGGGTGTGGGAAGGCTGTGTTAAGGAGGTAGTTTTAACATAAGCCACTGTGAAAGTCATTGATGCTGGAGCCTTCCAGTGATCTGCGCCATGATGAACCCTCCAGGTAACTGGTTCTAAAGTAGCCATCCTTTGGAAAGGCTCTGCAGTTGACACTTCAGGCTTGTTCCAGGTTGCACAGTGTAGTGGACATTGTCAGGATTGAAAGGCCCAAGTTCAAAACCAGGCTCTGCCACTTTGAAGCTGAGTCACCTTATACATGTCTATTAACTTATCATTGAGCAGGGCTGCTTTAATGACTGTCTTCCCTGCATGGTCATGTGTGAGAGCAGACAGTGCGTACCAAGTGGTAAATGTGAAGCCCAGCTCTCACAGTGATGCTTCTGTGGGGGAGGACAGGAGAGACGGGACCCAGGGCATGCAATGGGGAAACTCTGAGAAGTAGCAGTTGGCATTCCACAAATATTTGTGGCTCTCTTGGGGAGGTGGCAGTATTTTCTAAGAAACAGCTTGACAGATGGTTTAAATCCATCCACTGCTGTCCCAAAATTCACTCTTGAGGCGTGCAAATCCTATGTTTTCAAAGTTGTGCTATAATACCTAGCGGCCCACCTGTATCCCCATGGCTGTCTGGAAATCCCACATCTCAAAAAAGCATCTCTACCTCTCTAGAAAATGAGTGATTTTGTTTACCTTGACCTTTTAAGATATTTAAAATATCTTGAACATATCAATAAAAGTAATCATTCTCTAAGCAGCTATGCAGCCCTGACATTCATCCCGTGTGACGGAAGATACTTCTGTCTTCTAGCTCTGGCCATCCATTTCCTGCTTGTCTTGACATCGTCCTCATTTCTTCGAACCGTTCAGTGCGTGGATAGCTGTAAGCCTCACCGCCAAGTGTCTGGGCTGCACACAATCAGTAGCATGGGCACACATGGATCAGCAGCTTGATTTCTGTTTTATGGCTACTATAAAAGAATACCACAAACTGGGTGGCTTATAAACAATAGAAATTCATTTCCCACAGTTCTGGAGGCTGGCAAGTTTAAGGTTAAAGTACTGGCAGATTTGATGTCTGGTGAGGGCCCTCTTCCTGGTCTATAGTTAACTGTGCCCTCACATGAGGGAGGAGCAAGGGAGCTCTCTGGGGTCTCCAGGGTTCTAATATCGTGTGTGAGGCTCCACCTTCATGACCTGATCACTTCCCAAGGGTCCCACCTCTAAACACCATCAAATGGGGCATTGAATTGTTTTTTTGCTTTGTTTTTTTTTTGTCCTCACCCGACGACATACTTATTGATTTTAGAAAGAAGGTAAGGGAGGGAGAGAAAGAGAGAGAAACATCAATGGGTGGCCTCTCGTGTGTGCCCTAACCAGTGACTGAACCTGCACCCCACGCATGTGCCTTGACTGGGAATTGAACCCGGGAACTTTTGGTCCTATAGGACAACACTCCAACCAACTGAGCCACACTGACCAGGGCTGTGGGTTAAGTTTTAATGTATGAATTGGTGGGACGTAGGGCAGGAAAGCAATATTCAGTCTGTCGCAATTTGCCTGTGAAAATACTTCTAAAATCTTTGGGTTCCTAGATATATACCACAGATCACTTTTAACATCCTAATTATTGTATTTGTTGAACACTATAGTTGAATGAAAGCATTTTATTACCTCATCTCATTTACTTCTCTGTAAGAGAAGGATAATTATTACTCATTACATTTTTATAGAAAAATAATCCTGAAACTCCAAGAGGTTCATTACCATGCCTAAAATCACATGTCTGATAATTGATTGAGCCAGACTGAGATCACAGATGTTGCAGATACCAGAACCTTACAGCTTCTTTATTCCTCTCCTTCCTACCACTTTGTTTTGATTTTATGGAATTCTGAGATGCTATAGAAAAGACAGAGGCTAGTGTCTGGCTTGGGAAGATTTCAATTAACTGACCTCATAATGTCCACCTACATAAAGGAAATAGGCTATGTGATATCTCGAGTCGAAGAGAAAAGCTTATATAATTTAGACTCCTTATAATATCTTCTCTTGCTTCTTCTCAGTTCCATCTTTTACAAAATGATATTAAACTCAGTCTGCAAGAAAAAGGGGCAATTTTGAAAGAGGAAAGGGATAGTGTTTCGACAGTAAGTTTCAAAATTTCTCTTTAGAATATCCATAAGTAGTATTTTATTCTTTGTGTGTGAAGATCTGGCATCCTGAATCTAGAATGCGCAAAGTAGATTGTCTAGGTTTTAACATTTTTCTATTATTATATTAACTGGGAGTATCGAGATGCTCCCAAATTTTGTACTTCAGATTGACAATTTAAATCTGCATTTATTCTGTTTTTTGTTTCTGCCCTCTACATTTTTACCAACCCCCCCTCAAAAATACACTAGCAGAGGAAAACACAGAGAACTTCCACTTCAAAGGATTAGGTGGGCATCTTAAGAACTTCTTCCCCTCCCTCTAAATCATAAAAGCCAGAACACTAAGATAAGGCTTGCAGCCAGTAATGGTTAAATCTCTGGCAAAATCACTTTGGATTTGTGGTCTCCATCAGTGGTCTTCTTTGTGAAGTCATCTTTGCTGAGGACAAGAATTTCAGTCCTCTGTGTCTGCTCAGTTCTGACCAGGTGGTCCATTTAGCTACTGCAACACTTCCCAAAGCCTCCAGGTTGCATGTATAAGCTGTCACCCTGGTTAGTTACCATAAAGCCTCCAAGATGTTGGACTGACTGATGCAGACATCTGCCTGTGTTCCGCAGGGATAGGAATATGCATTGAGTGCTTAGGATGTGCCAGGTTCAGGGTTAAAGCTCTTTACATGCTATATTGTGTTTAATCCTCATAATAACATGTCAATAGGTAGTATTAATATTTTCATTTTCCAGAAGAAATTGGGAGGATTCAGTTACTTGTCCAAAGTCACCAAACCAACAGGTGGTGGAAGCAGGATTTCAAAAAGCAGGTCTGGAATCTCAACCAAAGGCACTATAATGCTTACAGATCAGAGGGAGTGAAAGTCAGACTCTTTGAAAATACATAAGTGGGACCTTATCAAGTCCAAGCCTCTTATTATATTTGATAAAACAGACTCACTGAATGAGGCACACTGACTCTTCTTCAGGTGCTGTTGTGGACTAGACACACAGCCTTTGTCCCGTGCTTCCCTAACTCACCACCTTTTCTCTGCCTTACTGACATTCCCAATAGGCAGTGAAGGCTTCAGGAAGTTTCTTGGCAGGGCTGGTGAAGGTGGTAGTAGATTTGTAAGTGTTTGTTAGCCAGTGAGTGTACCGGCAACCTCAGTACACATCTCTAGAACGTCTGCCCCATACACACACACACGCACATACGCACACACACAGCTAGAGAGCATCGGTGTCTATAGTGCCAACTCTCTTATCCCAAATCTATTCTTGGTGACGCTACGTTGAGGTTATCATGTTAGGGCCCTAAAACAAATTTTTGCGTGTGAATCCATTTCACAGGAGGCTCAGCCTCAGTGAGAGTGTTGTATTAGATATCAGACCCACTCTTTCTAAAAGCCAGCAGGTAAAAATGCCTATTCCATTAATATCATAGAGCCTCCAAGACAGAGATGGAGCAAACACCAGTTTGACAAACACTGAAATTCAAGGTCAAACAGTCTAGCACAAAAGATGGCCAATAAGGTGTCTTATTGTTCCCACTGCAATACATAATGATTCAGGCACATAATATGGCACCTTAGCAAAGCACTTTTGGAAAATGAGCTCAAGATTGCAGAAGTAACATAACCCATCATACAGAGGGTCATCCTGACACAGTGACACCCTGGTGAGACCTATGGCCATTTGTTGACTCTTGTGGCCCAGCACTCAGAATCCTGTGTCTTTGTTCTTGAGAAAGAAATGTGATCTTTGAAGGAATTATGTAAGTGGAAAGGAAGAGAAAAACCTAACAACGCCAAGATTTATTTTAAATAATCTGAATAGAATTAATGAACAAAGAAATCGGGAAAGTTAATTGTGCATCATAACTTGCCTGGTTCCCTTTTGTTTCTTTGCAGAGGAGCAAACAGTGCAGGGCTGTGTAGTAATGAACGTGTGCCTGCATAGGTGGTCATTTCTCTTGACTTAGCCTGATTATTCACATTATAGTGGACCCAGCAAGGTGCTCTAACTGGAAAAGCTTCTAAATGTCACTTTCTGTGATGGCAACAACTCTCGTGTATGCCAAATTTACTTCCATTATGGTCTCTCTTATTCTCAGATTCCAAAGCAGCGCCATTCATCCTGTGCAACAATAGAGCATTGATTTGTCAAGGCTGATAAATTGATATGAACTCTCACATAGAAATAGCTGCCTTGCTGCTAGGCATCCTGTCTGGGAAACTGGAAGTTGAGTGACATGGGATCTCCCCTCCATGGAGAAGAACCAGCATAGGAAGCTTGGTAGTCAGATAAACTAGGGTTCAAATTCCAGCTTCAACGGTTATTTGTGGTGTGTCTTCAAAACCTTTGAAAGTTCGTATGCACGCAGGAGTAGTGCTTCACATATATTAAAAACTCAAAAAATGTGATGTCATTAATATTTTACCTTGTAAAGTACTAATAATGATATGAACAATAATATTAATAGTGAGAATTGTTATTGTGGATATAAATGATTGCCATGCATGTAAAACACTCATCACATAATTATTACTCAGAAATGGTAGTTTCTGCTTTTCTTCTCAGATTACTTGATGCCTGTTTATGAATTCCAGAGACACTACAAATTTACTTTTGTCTGTGGCAGAAACAGGCCCAATATGACTCAAAGCCAAGTTTTTAGGGGGACAGATTTGTCTCTCTTCCAGGGCAAGCCATCATCCAGAAGCAAAAGAAAAATGGAAAAAAAAAAAAAAAGGACATGTCAGGTTCGACTTGGTTACAGCGAGAGTGGGAACAAGTCGGAAGAGACAGATGTGTTTAATGGCCAATGCACTTGTCCAAAGGAATCATTTTCACTGGCCAGAAGCCCAATTAAACCTGTAAAATGGAAATGCAGAAAATCAGATTAACGAGCCAGTCATTAGTGAGGAAAAGACCCAGCTAATTCTGTGTTTAGCATGACGGATGGGCCCAGAGCAAATAATTGGATGACATTCATCAAATGTAAAATAAAAGGCATCGCTGAAAGGGAGAGTGGTAATAATCTCTGGGATTTACAATGCCAGAAAATTTGCTTGTAAGGAAGAGAAAAGTTCATCAAAATAGATTAATAGTCACTAAACTTTATTCCTTCCTTGTGTGGTTGCCAGAGAGCCACAAAAAGAGCAGAGAGGCAGCACACGCACTAGACTGGTGTCACCCCAACCTTGTGAGGGTTCTGCTTGCAAGGGACATGCTAAGGCTTCAATTTGGAGCTAAGTTCCCGTGCCATCCAAAGACTGGGTGGGAATGGAGAGTTCTCTATATCCATGGTTTAGTTACTAAACACTGAAGGAAATCAAACTCAAAGTCTCTCTAGTTAAGCGGATTAATCACAATTCATTATTCAGTTAGTAACTATTGACCCCTGCCTTGTGCCTGACATTTCTGGGATATGTTCATTCCCAATTAAGAGTCTAGGTTAGGCTAGGGTCACATTCTGGCTATGACATTGAAAGACTGTGATGTCGGGCAAGTTAGTTGACTTCTCTCAGCCTCAGTTTCCTGACCTGTAAAGTAGAAGTACAATCTGTATCTATCTATATTTTACATATGTGTATGGACATAATATTTAATACATATGCATGTGAGATATGGTTCATAAACTGCTTACCATAGGATCTTTCATGTACTAAGGTTTTACAGCGTGGTAGTTATTATTACTCTTTTATTTTCTTACCTATTCCCTTCTAAGAAGACATTGTTTTGAAGATGCAGCATAACTGCATGATTGGTTTTCAGGGAAAATGAAGAAATACAAACATATACACACACGATGCCAGTTACAGAATTTTTTTTTTAAATTTAAGATGTTGGAATCAAGGAAATATATTGTTGCTACAGTGAGGTGAATAAGATGAGTGGAGAGCTCATTTCAGGCACAGGGGGAGGAATGCAGGGTCAGAGCCAAACCTGACTGCGTTCAAGTTTGTCTTATCTTGGGCAAGTCACTCGATATCTTACAGCCTCTGTAAGGTTGAAATGAGGTTTAGACTAGATAGTTTATATAAGGGCTGCATGCAGTTCTAGAGCATGGAAGATGAACTCAATCAATGACAGTGAGACCACCTTGGCCTGGGCATCAGGAGGTGGCGACCTGGTAGTAAAACATAGGGGGATAATCATAGGACTGTGTGTCCCATCAGAGTAAACGTTGAAAGTGCAGTAGAAATGGAAATAACCAAGCTCAGGAGTTGGGAGAAGGGAGACATGATAACGAATTAGTGGCATCCCAATGAACTCATGAGTCTTACCCTGAGCTTTAGAGCATCAGTTGGATTTTGATGGTGCAGAGAGGGGCATGGCCAGGGCTAGGGCAGAGCTGCAGGAGCCAGCTTGGTATTGCTGTGGGATACTCTGATATCAGAGGCACTGGGAGAGCCTCTGGGCTCCTTGGGCTTCACGAGGTCCCTTAATAGTTTGGATCACTCCGAGATGTATCTACAGTATAATTTCCATCTTTATGATTTACTCAGCCACCAGCTCTTCCAGGTCCTGCGTGTGGGCATGTGGGAGGCTGTCTGATACCAGCCTAATTCACGAAGGGTAAGGTCGGTGAGGTTCCCGGTGTCTTATGGAGAACTGATTTTTAAGCATATAATAAGTGACCAGAGGATAGATCTTTGAATTTACAAACTATCCTTGGGTACACAGTCTCCTTGGGGGCTGATGAAACCACTTTAGAACTACTGAAGAGGGGATGGGTACATAAAATTGTGAATGTGCAAAATGCCACTTAAGTATGCACTTTAAAACTGTTCGTTTTATGTTATGTGAATTCCACCTCAATTAAAAAGAAGTTTATCATCACTGTAAATGTGAAAATCAGAAAACTGCATCTGGGAGGGAGGCAGGGGGCAGAGAGCCGAGGAACACAGTGGTGCAGAGGTGTATGTCAATTGTCCTTAAAGTTCCAGGTCTCTGCTGCTCCAGATGTGGTCCCAGACCAGCAGCATCAGCATCATCTGGAAACTAATTAGAGAAGACAGTTCTTAGGCCCCACCCCAGACTGATCAAATCAGAGACTGTGGGTGGAGCCCGGCAGTCTGAGTTTTATCAAGCTTTATGGGTGATTCTGATGCATGCTAAAAGTTTAAAAACTGACCTAGGTTTGGGTTTGGCAGATACATTTACATGTGTTGGTTTTATAGTTAAAAATAAAAGCAAACTACACAAACAAATAAGTAAATAAAGTCATACAAAGACTAATGGTGACTGTTTAGAACTAAGGATTATATTTTAATCTAAGTCTATGTACTTGAGATTTATTTAAAAGAGAAAAATAAAAAGTGTCCAGTAACTCATTGATCTTAATATGTCAACACCCCGCCTCTAAGCCAATGCAGAACAATTTAGATTCAGAAAAGATGTCTTACTAAAAAAAAAAAAAAAGTCCTGGAATACAAGACAAAAATGGTTCTAATTAGAAAATTGAGATGTAAGGATAACGGTGAACATTAGGGGGAAAACCAGCCTCTCCTCTTGGTTCACAGCCGATGTCTTTGCACCAAGTTTTTTGCAAGGTTCTGCCTTCACGCTGACTCTAACATCTGCTCTACCTGGCAGCTTATGGTGTCTGATTTGTGGGCTTCCAGTCAGTGTGGAACCAGGGGGAGTCATGGGAGGTGCCATCTCTCAGAGTGAGGAGCCATGGGTGGATTTCAATAGAGATGTTAGACCCCTCCTGCTCTCAGCAGCCACTGTGGATGGGCGCCAGGTTTGGACCCGAGGAGGAAGACTGGCTTTTCTCCAGCAAGAGCTTGGGCCTAATGAGAACGGAGCATGTGCCTCCAGCAATTGCCTCTTCAGCACAGCAGCCTGGTTGCTATTGTCATCTGACTATTTTCTCTGAACAGGCTATGTTATCTACTGTTGTGAATATTAATTTCCCCTGGGTTAGGATGATTGGGTCGAGAGTAGCCATCTGCAGAGCTGTGCCACGCTGGCAGGACTTCCCACCAAGCCCAGGCCAGAGGACTGTTTCCTGGAGTGGTTTCCAGGTTACTATAAGAATCCATATTTTCCCAACTGAGGTTACAGAGCCTAAGCCCCCAGCCATGACAGCAGAACCAGAACTCAAACCCAGATTTCTGACTTTTAAACCCAGAGTTCTTTCTTTGACTTTTGATGCCTTGAAGTAAGTCTCTAAATGTCTGCTTAATGCATTAATTTTTAAATGCAAAGGAAAAAATGTGCTCAGATCAGAAGTAAAGTTAATTTCAAAGTAATGAGAACTTTAAGCAATAGTAATTATCAGAGCAAGAAAAAAATTCCTTCAGCTATCACGCCATGATTGCAGTGGATGAAAAATGGTTTGAAAAAAAATAAGTAGATCATGGGTACAGCCCACATTGATAGCTTCTCTGTTTTCAACTTAAAATATTTGTTAAGCGTATACACATTCAGATCACAGTGACCAAATACAGAGTCCCTGCTCTCACAGAAAGTACCAGCCATGGGGGGAGACTGTTGTCATTGCCCCTTACTCTCTAAGTGTCATAACATGGGAGCAGCTCAGGGTGCCATGGAATTGGAGGTTCAAAGCCAGCAAGGGACATTCTCTAAAAGGTTGTCACTAACCTTTGTTGCTGTTGATGGAAAGGCTAATACCTTCCAACTTGTGCCAGGGTCCATGACCCCATCTGACCTCTTTGTGTTTCCTCCTAACTCAGGTAACAACTGGTGGCAGAGCCAGCTACTATGTGTCCTATCGAAGAGAGGCCTTCGCTCAGATAAAGCTGCCCAAGTACTCACTGCCAAAGGTATGTACCGCCTGCTGTCCTGGGGCACGCCAGACAAAGCAGCAGGGAGAAGCTGCCCTGGTAGGCGGTGTCCTGGGAGGTTGATTCCCCCCTGGGAGACAGCTGGTATTCAGCCTGACTTACCACTGCAGGGTATGGCCTCTGCTGATGTTGCTGAACCTGGGTTCTGTGTTCTCCTCTCAGCAGGGTATACAGGCAGGAGTTTTAATTTGCTACGGCTCACACATCCCACACAACCTTGGGTCATTCCCCAGGAGTGGTAGTGAAAGGAGCAGTAGCTTTGGAATCTCTTCTGAGGACCCCTTCCTTTTGTAAGGACTTTACTGCCCAGTAGAGGGAAGGGCTCAGAATGGCCCAGGCAGGAGCACCAATGCTGTAAGTGTGTGCATAAAGGTGCACAGGTGAGTCCTGCTTTTCTGGCTTCTCCCTACATTTTAATGCTAAATAGAAATGCACTGCCTATGTTCCACTCCCTCTGTCACTATGAGTAATGAGAAAGGAATAATTTAATATAATTTTAATATCAAATGATAGCATGTTAAATCCTCTATTGAAAAATTATAAAACTTTAGCCATGCAGAAGCTTTTTATTTTGATGAAGTAAACATCAGCAAAATGAAAAGAGAACCAACTGTATGGGAAAATATATTTGCAAATGATATCTTGGACAAGGGTTTGATCTCCAAAATATATAAAGAACTCACATGACTCCACTCCAGGAAGACTAATAACCCAATTAAAAAATGGGCAAAGGACCTGAACAGACACTTCTCCAAGGACATACAGAGGGCCCAGAGACATAGGAAAGGATGCTCAGCGTCACTAGCCATCAGAGAGATGCAAATTAAAACCACAATGAGGTACCACTTCACACAGTCAGAATGGCCACCATAAACAAATCAACAAACAACAAGTGCTGGAGAGGTTGTGGAGAAAAGGGAACCCTAGCACATTGTTGGTGGGAGTACAGACTAGTATAGCCACTGTGGAAAACATATGGAATTTCCTCAAAAAACTAAAAATGGAACTGCCTTTTGACCCAGCAATTCCACTGCTGGGATTATATCCTAAGAACCCTGAAACACCAGTCCAAAAGAACCTATGCACCCCAATGTTTATAGCAGCACTATTTACAATAGCCAAGTGCTGGAAACAGCCTAGGTGCCCTTCAGTAAATGAGTGAATCAAAAAACTGTGGTACATTTACACAATGGAATACCATGTGGCAGAAAGAAAGAAGGAGATCCTACCCTTTGCAACAGCATGGATGGAACTGGAGAGCATTATGCTAAGTGAAGTAAGCCAGGCAGTGAAAGACAAATACCATATGATCTCACCTATAAGTGGAACCTAATCAACAAAACAAACAAGTGAGCAAAATATAACCAGAGACATTGAAATAAGGAACAAACTGACAGTAATCAGAGGGGAGAGACATAATGCGGGAAAGAAAGGGAAGAGTGGTCAGAGAACATGTACAAAGGACCCACAGACAAAGCCAAAGGGAGGAAGGGTGGAGGGTGGGAGGTGGGGGTGGGTGGGGTAGGGGAAAGTGGTGGCAGGAAAATGGAGACAACCGTGTTTGAACAATAATAAAAAAAAATTATAAAACAACTCTATGGACCCTATTTCCTGTGAGCAATAGGTTTTTGGGAGAAGATGGATTTTAGAACTTCAGTGTGAAATGGACAGGACATCATTGCATCACCTAATAAGACTGCAAAGAAGCAAAGTCTCAGGTTGACTACATATCAAAAATAATGTTACAAAGAATTGGGTGTCTAAGCTGGTGCTAAGAAACATATTATGAGAGGTCACCTGTCTAGAGAGGTAGGAGGAACTATGAGATAAGAGGGTAGTTAATTGTCTACTCGCTGTTTTATGCATTGATTCATTCATGTATGCCTGTATCAATCCATTCATTCATTTGCTTCTTCTTTCATTCATCCATTGAACTATTCTTTCTAACACTTAAGTTTTTACTCTGTGTCAGGCACTGAACTAAGTTCTGTGGATACAGTAGTGAATTAGACACAGCAAACTCTACCTTCATGGAGCTTATGTGCTGGCAGAGAAGAGAGATACTGAACCACCAATTGTAGGTGTAGAGGGCGTTATAAATATAAAAACTCAAGAGTCATCATGGCATAAGAGTTGGAAATACACAGATATGAGTGGTGAGGACAAGTTTCCTAAAAAAAGTGATGTTTAAGCTGATAAAAAAAATAAGGAGTTAATTGTACAATCAAGTGTTGGGGAAGTCAATAGAAAATGCATGCACAGGCTCTATTTTAAGAGAGAGTATGGTTCATTCAACAAACTAAAAACTGTGTCAAGTAACTGGATTTCAGAGATAGGTGAAGAGGCTGATGAGGTGGGTAAGAGCCGTATTAAATATCCTCAGAGGTCATGGGGATCAGTTTCTCCTTTTCTCTATGCTCTCTGTGATTGGATTTTATAGGACTACCATACAGTATGGTGGTTGCAGGATGTACTCATCAGATTTTCTAAACCTGAGCAGGAAAGAGGTGAGGAAAGGGATTTTTCCTTGCCTAGAAAAGATGAGGAAAGGGATTTTCTTAATCATGTCCTTTCTAAAGGACAATGGCCCCTCACAGGAACCGGATGATTTCAATGTGTTGGCCTAGGAAAAGAGTTTCAGGAAGTTTCCAAACCATCTTTCCCATGGAGGGCCTAGTCTGTGTATGCATACATATTTTATGTGTATTTTAACCTTCTCAGGAAAACAAGCAGTTCTCTTCCCTGGACAGTGTGGCTGCAGGTAGGGACAAATGAAGTCTGGAATTGATCACAACCCTAGAACACTCCACTAACAATTAGCAAACCATGGCCATTTATTGTGGTGGAATACCATCCACGTGGCCCCTTTTATAGAACTTCATCCAGAGCAGCTTCTCATTAATATGAGGGCTGCTATGAAAATAGCTGGATGGTTATTGATTCCCCATTATTAGCTGACATTGGCTCAACTTTTCATAGGAGGTGAAGACAGAGGGGCTGGAGGGAGGTTGGTTCTTCCCACTTTTTAAAGTGGAAATGGCTTTTAAGCACGTTGCTGCTGTTTGTGTGGTTCTGAGGCTGCTGCTGGGCATCTCACTTAGGAACAGAAGCAGAGACGCTCCCTATCATCACTGCCCTCACACCTCTGTTCCCATCCTGTCTGTTCAGAATTTGCTCGCCTGGGGCAGCCATGGCTTTGGAGTGTTTTGCAGAGAACAAAATGAATGTCGTTTATAATAAGCAGCATTACTGGGAGCAGCAACCTCGTGCCAAGTCCTCCAAACCCAGTCCCTGGGCTTCGGGTTTGCATCTTGGTCCAACAGGCAGGAGAAGCACAATAGAGGGAGAGGAGGACGCAGAAGGGGAGCCATGGTGGCCCAAAAGGCAACAGAGTGTAT
The DNA here is from genome assembly GCA_007922815.1 of Macrotus californicus. Classification (NCBI taxonomy): domain Eukaryota; kingdom Metazoa; phylum Chordata; class Mammalia; order Chiroptera; family Phyllostomidae; genus Macrotus; species Macrotus californicus. The sequence continues at coordinate 26,247 of VMDR010004796.1, forward strand.
GAGCAGAAATCCTGAGCTCTCCTTACAGCTCTGCCATGTACTTGTCCATGAGCCCATGTCTTCTCATCTGTGAAATGAGCATCTCCATACTATTTGACAAAGTTGTGAGGATTCAGCTAATGGCTCGTTGTTTAACCGTTTGAGTCCCAGGGGGTATTGTCAGCAGCGCGATTGCACTGCTTGGGACTCAAACAGTTAAGTGGAAAGTGCTGGATGAGCCTAAGCAATGAACATGATCCAAGGGGAACTATGGTAGATGTTTTTAACCTGCCGGCCACGGAGATCTGTGTTCCTTGCGGGGTCACATCCCAGCCTGCCCTTGGACTCATTGTTGCCCGAGTCCCTCACTTTACCCCTCTGACTCCAGTACATCCTCTTTTGTCTCTTAAATTCTGGAGTTTTCCTTAACTTTTTACTTTAATAGTCATTTCTATATGAGAATATTTTTTGATATTTTTTAATTGTTCAATTATAGTTGTCTCCATTTCCCCCCCCCCCATTACTCTCCTCTGCCCTACCCACCCTCCACCTTCCACATTCAGTCCTCACCACCCCTGCTATCTTTGTCCATGAGTCCTTATACATGTTCCTTGACTTGACCCTCCCCCTTCTTTCCCTCGTTTTCCCCTCCTCCTTCCCCTCTGGTCACTGTCAGAGTGTTGTTTATTCCATGTCTTTGGTTCTATTTTGATTTTATGTTTGTTCGTATGTGGCACTCAGTTTGTTAGTGATGATGTTGAACTTTACCTCAGTCCCATGCTTCCGGAACACAGAAATATGTAAGAAATCCTCCCCAGACCCTTTGTGTTTCTGAACATGGCTTACTACAAAGAGTTCCCCTTCCCCATTGCCTTCATAAGATGCCCATGTCCCTGGTCTTTACTTTTGACCACACCAGATCCCCATTCTTGGTTTCATAAGTGATTAGCTGGACTGTTTGTCCCTGCTGGCCAAGCTGTACAAAATATCTGCTAATGTGACTTTCCCAACATAAGTTCAGCCCTTTTTCTTCCCTCAAGCCCCTAAACTGACCCACTCTTGAGTATATGGGAGCATTGGGAGCTTACGCGAGCATCACAACTCAGAACAACCCCTCTTAACAGCCCCTCTGAGAATAATCGACTCTAAGGAGAACAATTTCTTGTCTAATTGTGGGATCATGCCACCTGCTCACCCCACTCCTCACACCCACTTCTTTGTAGCCTTGTTGTGCTTCTTCATGTAAAAATAATTTTTTTCTGCCCTCACCTGAGGTACTTGCAGATATTATGATAATAGTGTTACAATAGTCTTTGCAAATAAAGTCTCTTTTTATCTGTCTGGGTTTGTTTTCATTTGACAGTAGAATATAGTTAATCCTGATTTGAATAATAAGAGAGAAGAGAGGGAAATATAGTTTAAAAATTTATTATAATGATAATGGTAATGATATTAACCTTTTTCTCAATTTCCTCAGGAAAATTTTTCTTAATTTTTACATTTCCCCAAATGCCGATTTGTCCTTCCTTGCTGTGTCACAGCCACACTTCTTAAAGCGTTATCTGTAATTCTATCCTCTTTTCTAACTTGCTATTTGCTCTTCAACCCACTGCCAGTTGCCCTGGGTTCCGCCACATCCATCCCACTATTCCACTAAAAATCTTCTAACCATTGCTGCCAGTGACTGCCCATGTGTCCAACAGACATCTCCAGCTCTTTATCTTTTTATACCTCTCTGTAGCACTTGACACTACTGGGGAAAAAAATCCATACTTGATCGTCTTTCCTTTGGTAGTATTTACTTCTGATTTTCTTTCCTGTATCCTGTTACCCTTGCCAGCCTTTCAGTGTTGATGTTTTCAATTCTTTATGCATTCTGCACAGTTCCTGCATGACCTCATTCCTTTTCTTCATATTGGTGATGCCTATGTCCATCACCCCAGCCCATATCTCTCCATTGAACTCTGGACTGTACCCTCAACTGCTTATTCAAATTACATCCCCTTAATGGTTTTTTTGAACAACTCCAGAACTGAGCTCAGAGTCTCCATCTTATATCCCTTGTATCTCTTTCTTCTCCCATGGTTACTTACTGTTTCTTCACTCAATAAGCTTGTGTTAGATGTCTGCCATGTACAAGATTCTCTGATACATCACTAGAAATAAAGTGATAAATAAGAGAGGCATAGTTTTTTGCCTTCTGGGAGTTTACAGTCTAATGAGAGAGACGGACGTCAAACAAATAATTGCACAAGTGAATATTTAATTATGATTTTAATGACTACTCGAAAAACGCACAGAATTTTGTTAAGTTAGGTATCTGGGATATTAAAGATATGTCCTTCTCCTTTACCCCCTGTAGAGTCTACCTCCTTAATATTTCACCGATCCATTTCTTAGAGTTCTTATAGAAAACCTGCTCCTTAGTTCAGCCCCTCATTCAGCCCCTCTAGGTCATGTTTGCAATGACCTAGGTTGTTGCAATGACCTTTTAATAAACCTTTCCCCACCGTGCTTACATCCACTCTTTACACTGCTTCCACAACGAAAATAATTGTGCATTGAAGCTAATCTGCACCAACTCAAGTCTTTTCTTTCTTGCACTTAAACACTTGTACTAGCTTTGCTTTGCACTTCCTTCTGTGTAAATTTCAGTGTGCCATTCAGAACCCCTTGTGATATGGCCACTCTATCCTCACTGTCCCCAGAAGAAAACTGCTTTTAAGCTATTCCAAGTTCCACACATTTCCTTGTCTGCTCCACCTTTCCTCTCACCTGTATAAGCCTTTCTACTCCTCTCGCCATTTTCAGTACCTGCAGGCAGCACTCACAGGTTCACAGAAGACCACGAGAGCATGTGATGTGTCCATCACCAGGTGGGCATCTTCCTGAGGTTAGGTTCCATATTTGTTTCTCTCTGTATTTATATTATGGTGTTTGGCACATGGTGTATGCCTAAGAACATAGGTTGCTCTATAATGAAGTTACATTAAGCCCAGATGACAAGAAAGTGTTTCAGTAACAGGGAAGTATTTTCACGATTTTCTCCTAGGAGTCACAGGTTTAGGTTTTCAAAATGCAACTCTGATTCTCCCTAATTACTGTGTTGGGAGAGTATAGAGGGACTGTTATTTATAATTGTTTTAGTATGAAGATGACACGTGTTTTGGAATTAGATTAGGGTAGAGAATTCAAGAAAGAAGCTTTATTATCCTTGAGATCCCTATTAGACCAAATTTAACTGACAAGGCTCTTTGTTTTTGAAGACTTACTATCCAAGTTATTATTAGTTGATCCTTATTCAACCGTAAGACATATTAGGAGAGAGGACACATTGTTCCAAGCTTTTCAGAGTGCTTCCCTAGACTGCATGCACCAGAATCATCTGGAGGGCTTTTTTACATGGTAGAACCTAAGACTCTTCACTAGACATAGTAAATCAGAACCTCAGGCACTGAAACTCAGGAGTCTTCGTGCTCTTAAGATCTCCAGGTCATTTTGATGCGCCTTAAAGTTATATTCCCACTGATAAGAAGCTTAGCTCTGAATTAGGGTAGTCTTGGGTTTAAATCTTAGTAAGGTCATTTATTAGCTAAGTGATTTTGGCCAATTAATGATTTTGCAAGCTGACATCCCTGAATCCTAGATACTAGAAAGCAATCTTTCACCCCAGAGGCTGCAGTAACCTGTTCACCAGGTAACACGGTCCCATTGCAGATCTAAGGCACAGTGCACTCACAGCAAATCTGGCTGCCTCTAATCCTGACCATGCCCCAGCGTTTTAAATTGTTTTTCCCACTTCTTTTACATCAGTTTAGCCTAAAATAACTTAGCTCATTCATTTTTATGACCAAAACATCTGGGAAAAGCCAGGCATTTCTATTGCATTTTTAACAGGGTAAGTGAATTTAATCCGTATTTCCTACAGCTGCTATTTTCCCTCCTACTGGGTTCTTGGGCTTTTATTCCATACCAACACAACACGATATCATCACGTGGTTTTTAAGAGTAAGCCTTATTTTCATTTTCAAGCAGCTCAGCAGGACCCTGCAAGGTGTGTAAGCACAAATGAGCAAGTGAGGTCTTAGTCAAGGTGACCTGGTGTGTTCAAGGCCAGAGACTGGGACGTGACCGAGAATTTCCAATGCAGAGATGTAGAACTTGCTCTCTCACTTTCCCCACCACCCGGTTGTCCAAATCAAAAGACCGTGCTCCTTTTGAAAGCATCTTGGCGGAGGTCTCCATAGTTCTGACATTACAGACATTGCCGCCTCCTTTTATTGTTGAAACCATTTCTGGGAAAGGTTGGCCAAATAAGGTAAGAGTTACATTCAGCCTGATTATCTACTTACTGTCAACTGTAATTGCCTGGGCTCTCATTACCAGTGCATTCCAGCACAGTGACTCGGGAGTCTCTCCTGCTCTCTGGAGATGCTATTATTTTTGGCATATACATCTCTATAGTTATACATTTTTAACTACTCCCATTTTTCAAATGTTTATCCTTGTCAACATTTGCCTCCTGACAGTGTAAGCTCCTTAAGTGAGAACTTGAGTTTATGATAATCTTTGTACAGTGCCTAGCCACATATGTGAACTAATTTTTATAAACTGCTTTGATTTCTGAACTGGTAGATTTGATTTTAGAAATGGTTAACTCCAGGAATGCACACTAAAGTGACTTCGGGGACCAGGGAGTGGCAGATGATAAGAAAATTGGGATATATAGGGCTGAGACTCCAGTGATTCCACCTATTGCAAAGAGACTGTGGTCAAGCCAAACACTTGTGATTCATATTGATCTCATGAGTCATTGGTTTGCAACTTCTAACCCAGAGGCTGTGCATCCAGATGGTTAGGAGCTAACAATTAGTTCAGAGTCATACCACTGAGGTTCAAAACGTGGCTGTGCCACTCACTAGCTATGTAATCTGAAGCAAGTGTGTAAACATTTCCTTAATTTAGTCCTCAATAAATATACTACTTCCATTACAGAATTATTTGGATTTCTTGAAATAATATATTAAGATAACTTAGAACATTGCCCAAACGTTAGCTATTTTTATTGGTGTCCCAGCCTCGTCACCATTTTGGTAAGAAAAGTGAAGCTCGGGGGGCAGACACATTTCACAGTCCTACAGCAGAGCTTACGTTATGACCCAGAGCACTAAATTCCCAGTTGAGTATCTTTTCCTCTATTTCAGTGATTTTCAAATATTATTTTGTTAACAGCAGAACTCCCCTCACCTTTTACTTTAATTTTATTTATTTATTTTTATTGTTGTTCAAGTACAGTTGTCTCCATTTTCCCTCCTCCACTCCTCCCGCCCCACCCATCCCCCACCTCCCACCCTCCATCCTTCCCCCCTTTGGCTTTGTCCTGGGTCCTTTATACATGATCCTTGAGGACCCGCCCTCTTTCCTACCCTGTTATCCCCTCCCGCCTCCCCTCTGGTTACTATCAGTTTGTTCTTTATTTCAGTGTCCCTGGTTATATGTTGCTTGCTTGTTTCTTTTGTTCATTAGGTAAAATACTATAGAGAAGTCTAGTATAAAGCAGATTTGAGTGGTTCTGCTATGGTTGAAACAGGTTAGGAAGTCCAGAGCCCCACCCATTGGCCATACCTCCCTGCCACCCTTCTTGCAATCCCCATGACTCTGAAGATTCCTAAGGAAAGTGTGAAAACCATTGCACTGAAAAGTTTGAAAACATAAATGAAGATCTAAAAATGGATAAAGCCTGTCTTCTTGGCATGTGTGCGTTTTCTCTTGTAAGGCTATATGTCTCTGTTAGCACTAACACTACCTTTCAGATCTAAAAATAAAAAATGAAAGTGGGTGAACCCCTCAAAGCCATGGATGATGACACCCACCAAAGCCCCTTATACCCATCTTGCTGTCACTTAGCAAGGAACAGAAATCATGAAGCTCACAATTTATAGCTTTGGTTGGACACAGAATTGTTTAACGTTGCCTATAAATCAAGCTTTTCCTCAACCATTTTATCAGTGATGGTAATTATTCTGGGTCCCAGTGGTCAGGGAGATAAAGAGATCTGCTGCCTTACAGGCCTTCCATCTTCTTGCAGGACATGCACATTATCAGTACCGATGAGAACCAAGTGTTTGCAGCGGTCCAAGAATGGAACCAGAATGACACATACAACCTCTATATCTCAGACACGCGTGGGATCTACTTCACCCTGGCCATGGAGAACATTAAGAGCAGCCGAGGTCTAATGGGGAACATCATTATTGAATTGTATGAGGTATGTAGCCAAGGTTGTCCCACACCTGGATCTGCCTCTCTTTTTCATGAGTTTTAATGGTATAAACATAAGTATGGGAGTCACAAAGTCCTGAGTCAGATTTCAGCTGTGCCACTTAGCATTTGTGTCACTCAGGCAAGGGCTGTAACTTTTCTGTGCCTCAATTCCTCTCACCTGTCCATGGAGGTAAACTATTATCTAATGAGATTATTGTGAGAACAAGAGATAATGTTTGTGAAGCATCTAGTGTGATGGTTGGCTTAGTAAGCTTTCTACAAATGCTATATAAAGTTGATGTTCTTATAGGAATGAGCATAATTACAAATCAGAAATTAAAGTAATTGGCCTTTATGGTCTTTTATGTATATTTTTCAATTTTATGCTTCTTACAGCCCTTGGTGAAGGAAGTAGTATTATTTATATGCCTTAAATTATTGGTAAAATCAAATAATTTAACTTTGTGGAAATAAACATTGGCTGTATGTTTTTTAAAAGTTTTATGAACAAATTTTATGGGAAAATACACACAAACTCAGTAACGGGTATGAAGGTTTCCCAAAATGCCATCAAATGCCACTATCTGGGCATGAAAAAGCGGTCTTCACTTATGTCGAGTTTTTCTTTCTTTTAAATATGATACCTTTCTTGACTTTGCACTTATAGATTTTTTTAATAATGTGATTACTATTTAAAGAACAGTTTTTCCAGGAAACTAAGTGACTCCATACAGGAACTAGATTTAAAAACTAATTGTCTCAGTGACCCTGATGCAGTAGTGCTTTTTTATCCCTCTAGCGACAAGTGTGCTTGTCCTTTGACAATCTTAGCCATAGTGAAGTTACTTGATTGTGCACCTCAGTGCAATGGATGGATCGATTTGAGCAAAGCAAGTATGTCTCATCATTTAACATTCACTAGTGCCTGGTGGTCAAACCCACGTAGACTGTGCTGTTTGAAGTCATTTGTTCATGCAAGGACAAGTTGTGTGTTATGGGTGGTAGCCTCAGATGGTTTGAATGAGCTGCTCCTGTGTGAGTCTTTCTCTTTGATGGGTGGGAGTGGCTTTCAGAGCAGAGGGGTTAGTACATCAGCTTCTGCTTTACTGTGGTGTCCTCTGAGTAGCACCTGCCAAAGATTCAGCATCTCTACACTGGTGTCTAAATTAGTGGTGTCCTCTGAGTAGCACCTGCCAAAGACTCAGCATCTCTACACTGGTGTCTAAGTTGGCTGCTCAGTTACTGGTCATAATGGAAACATATAAGATTCTATTCTTTTATTAGGGTGGAAAGAAGGTTACAGAAAGATAGGGTGAATGGACGTATATTTAAAAAAGGAGAGAAATGAATGTCATTCATTATAACTAAAATCAGTAGAAATATCTTGATTTCCTAAAGCAGTGGTTGGCAAGTGCTAAAATAATTCCTTTAACAACAAGATGTATTTGGAAAATTGCCCAGATATCTATCTTCCTAGAGTTGTAAAAATTGGTAAAGGTAACTGAAGAATATATGTGGGGAACCCAAGAAAGCCAGAATTATCTTCTGGAGGCTGAGCCTCTTATGATACAGGCTTCCCCAGCTAGGTGAGTGCTCTAGGACCCCAACTATATTAGTATGCCAGCTGCTGGTGTTATGAGAGGCTGTGTTCAGCTTCTGTGAATTTTTTTTTTAAGACTCCCTCACTTCTTGGGAATTCAGACTGGTACAGCTACTGTGGAAAACAGTATGTAATTTCCTTAAAAAACTAAAATGAAACTGCCTTTTGATCCAGTCATTCCACTGCTAGGAATATATCCCAAGAATCCCAAAACACCAATTCAAAAGAACTTATACACCCCTATGTTCAGAGCAGCACTATTTACAATAACCAAGTGCTGGAAACAGCCTAAGTGCCCATCAGTAAATAAGTGAATCAAAAAACTGTGGTACAGTTACACAATGGAATACTACACAGCAGAAAGAAAGAAGGAAATCCTACTTTTTGCGACAGCATGGGCGGAACTAGAGAGTATTATGCTAAACGAAATAAGCCAGTCAGTGAAAGACAAATAGCATATGATCTCACCTACAAGAAGAACCTAATGAACAAAAATTAACTAGCAAAACACAGAAACAAGGGATGGACTGACAGCAACCAGAGGAGATAGGGGAGGGGGATAACAATGGAAAGAAGGGGAAGGGACTAGTCAAAGAACATGTATGAATGACTCATGGACATGGACAACAGTGTGGAGATTGCCTGTGGGAGCAGGGGGGTAGACTAGGCGGAGGAGGGCAACAGGGAAAAATGAGACAACAGTAATAGAATAACAATAAAATTTTTTAAAGAAAAGAAAAAAAAAGCCTCATTCAATGCACTTCTCCATTTCATAATGAGTGGTTTACCTGCCTATACCACGCTGAGTGTTCAGCAGTTTTTGACCTCGTGTCCTGCCCTCCCTACTCACCACATCTTGCCTGGAGCAAATTTTTTTTGTTTGTTTTCCTGGATGAAAAAAAATCCTCAAAGGGAAACATTTTGCCAATGTGCAAGAAGCGAAACAAAAAAGACCAGAAGCACTAAAAGACATCAAAACTGAGAAGTTCAAAAACCTGTTTTGAGCAGTGGAGAAACATCTTGATAGGTATATTGCATCAAAGGGAGAGTACTTTGAAGATGACTGAAGTTTAAACATGTAAGAATAAATACATATTTTTTTATTTTAAAAATCTGCTTTTTTTGTGTGTGTTTCCCCCCTCCCCCCATAACTGGCTTGGGGAAGCTTCCATTTCAATGCCTATAATTGTACCAGGAAGAAGAATATACCTTTGTTATTGGACATTAAGTCACTGCTCATGGAAATGTTGGGATGCATGTTCACAGGACCGAGGCCACTCCAACCAAATTCCTGTTTGCACAAGTGAGGCTATAAGGATAAGAGAATTATCCATGCTCCTGTGGCCACACCCCAGAGGAGGGTAGACATTGCTGCAGATGATCTTTCAGTTGAGAATTCCCAGTGTCTCTGACCCTACTGATGATGGTGGATGAGATTGCCACTATGCTGTTTCTTTCCTAAGGGAACCTGAAACTCCTTGGTCATTTAGAACAGTGACACACTGTGATCTGAAATGAAACATGAATCAAAATGAAGAATGTACTTTTTTCCTTATTGCTGAAGTCAGTCTTGCATTTTTGATCTTCCTGGGTGAAAAATGGCATGGTGCCGTTGCATCTATAGAGACGCAAGATGTACCAAGCAAGGCAACTTCTCTAAAACCAGCACCACTGAGCTGTTTTTCCATTCACTGTTATTCCATTCATGGTTTATTGTGCCCCTGCTTGGCGTTCAAGTCTTTGAGGAAGACAGGAGAGATGATGGCCCTTACCTTCAGGGAGGTTGAATCCAGTTTGTTGGGCTTTGAAAGCTCAAAAAAAAAAAAATTCCCTTTTTACCTGCCCAAGATTGGAACCACTTGAGACAGAGACAGAGGGGAGAAAAATGGAGACCAAACATCAGCTGTATTGCTTTTTTAAAAGTTGTGTAGGAGGAACTGGGCTTGCTAATATTACACTCCAGAATTGGACTCATCCATCCAGTAACAGGCAGAAATAGTAAATTAAAAGATCTGGAGAAGCCTGTCTCTGTAACAGCATCACCCTGAGGTACAGAAGATGGGATCTTTGCAGGCAGATCCCCAGTTTTTTCTCAGCATTACTATACATTATCATGGCCTTTTCCCTGAGGAGGAGGAAGTGAGTAAGTGGAAGGCATTCCATATGTCGAGAGTGGCATGAGCCAAGAATTGGACGGAAGGTGTAGATTTGTAAATTTGTAGGTTAGCCAGTCTCATGGAATAGAATAGATGCTTGTCAGGTACAAAAATGAGTGCTGGATAAATATTTGGAGTTCAGATTCTAGAAGGCATTTAATACCAATGGAATAAATTGAATCCTGGCACTATCTAGACCATGAACAACATATTGAAGGGTTTTAGAGGGCAATGCTGTTTCACACCTGGAGATACATTCTGTGATTTGGAGACAAAGCTCAATTTAATTGGTCTCTAGGGGTCATTAGACTTTAACCTTCTTCACTGGTGATCCTCATAGAAGCTGAGATTGTGTACCATATGGCCAGTTAGCAAAGAGACTATAATTTTTCTGGGCTCTGAATGCCCTTGAGTAATGCATCTGGGAAAACCAGTAAGCTTTCACATTAAATTCAGCAAAATTAACACACTTTTATGGAGTGTATTGTTTGATGAGATGAGAAAAGGTGTAAGTGACTCTATTAGGGGAACCAGTGATAACAGACTTTTATTAAAGTTGATTCCCCATGTTGTGGGGTCACTAAAAATGAAGGTTAATTCTAACTTGAGAAATTTTGGGAGACTTATAGATGAGTTGGTTTGAAGAATGAATGCTGGATCTTGAGAGAAAGACATACCTGGTGGAGTCCGAACATGAGGAGAGAACCAGAGTCTGAAGAGTAGAGGTCTATTTTTACAGAATGTTGAGTGGCCTTGGGGAATAGTAGGGATACAGATTCCAAAGATACCAGTAAAGAACTTGACTGAAGACCTGGGCATTTATTCCATTGGCTGGTATTTCTCTGTTCTGCCCCTATATCTACATACCTAGTGAATAGTATTTCCATGCATGATGTAGCCCCCTATTTCAAATTAATGTCGGGCTGTATATGATAATGTAACAGGATAACCTGTGTCCCCTTGTCTGAAATGTCAGAGATGCTTTTCACTATCACAGATATGAGGTAGCTTAGATTGACTTCAGCCAGTTAAAGCTACTGGTGTGTCACTCCATCTTCCACCATGACCTCTCAAGCCTTTTCCTGACAATGGAAAGGGGGCAGAGAAAGCAAGAACTTATTTGAGACTTTATCTTGCAGGTCATGGCCACTGAGAGACCTTGAAGACCAATGGGGATCAACCCCAGTAAGCTTTACTGGGGATCAAACCCAGTAAAAAAAATCCAGTAAGACAAATACATCATCATTTCTTGGTCTGTTGGAACAGTCTGCTGCTGTACCAGTTTCTTCCTTCTCTCTTTAATCCCTGCCTCAAAGTACAATATTGTCATAGATGTAATTACATAATCAGGGGAGAAAATAATTTTTGAAGGCCAAATAATAATCAATCTCTTCTTTAAGGTCTCAGAGCCCATTCTATCGAAACAAGGCTGGTGTTGACCACAAATGTAGTCTAATTATGTTTGCTCACCATTATTCTTATGACACTCTTTTCCTATAGGGGTGTGCTCTCTTTACATCCCTAACTATAAACTATATTTCTTTTTAGTTGTTCTCCACTGATAAATCAAGAAACAAATATTCTTTTCAACATCCTCAGTTATATTATGGAAACATGCTCCAAGCTGCCCATCTGATGGATTTTCTTCAATACTTTCCTGAATATTAAGCATCCAACTTGAACTACTTATAATAATGACAACAGCATACCAGGCAATGCTTTAGGCTGGCAATGCCTTATGTACACATGTACTTTTAAATTTTATACTATCCCCATTAAAAATGTAAAATGAAACAGGTAAAAATTATAATGATATATTTTATTTAACAAAAATGTCCAAAAGATATTATCATTTCAATATGGGTTCATTATGAAAAGCTGCTGACATACTTTATATTTTTCCATACTAAGTCTACAAAATCCTGAGTGTATTTTACATTTCCCATGCATCTCTATTCATATTCTAAATTTTCATCAGAAATCCTTGATCAGTATCTACATTTCATAAAATTTATAGTAGAAAAATGTAGATTCATACACCCAAAGTTATTCCAGACATAGTTAAAAGTTTACCAATGACTAAATTGGTCATCAGTGTTCAAACTGGTTAAAATTAAATAAAATTATAAGTAAGTTTCTTGGTTCTACTGGCCACATTTCAAGTGCTCAACAGCCATATATGGCTAGTGGCTATGGTATTGGATGGCACCAACAAAACAGCTTATATACTTTTTCTTATTTATCTATCACAATGCCCCTGGTGGTAGGTGACATTCCCCACTGTGCCTATCGGAGTACAGACATGCAGGGAATTTAGTAACATGCTCAAATCACACAGCCAGGAAATGCTGGCACTACAATTAAACAAACCCGTGTTTATTTGTCTAGAAATCGCAGGCTCTTTCCACTATGTATTTTTCCATATTATTTTTTATTGAGGTATAATTATATCCAGTAAAATTTATCCTTTATTGTATACAGTTCTGTAAATCATGACAAGGGTGTACAGTTGTGTAACTACCACTACAATGAAAATATAGAATATACTTCTATCACCCACAAGTACTCTCCCTTTTGGCCTTTTAATAGTCACCTCTCCCCCCACCTAAAGTCACTGGCAAACGATGGTCTGATTTCTCCCACTCTCCAGCTTTGCCTGTTCTGTAACATCATACGAATGGAATTAGACAGTAGGTATTCTTTGGAGTCTGGCTTTTTTCACTGATGCACTTGAGATTCATCCATATTGTTGAGTATCGATAAATGTTCCTTTTTATTGCCAAATAATATTCCATTGTTTGACTATATCAGTTTTTTTTTTATTCATTTATTAGTTTGAGGACATTTAAGTTGTTTCCTCTTATGTGTGATTATGAATAAAACTTTTATAAATAATCACATGAACATAAGTTTTTATTTCTCACAGGTCAATACCTAGGAGTAGGATTGAAAGGTTGAATATGAGTATATATTTATAAAAAGCCACCAAGCAGTTTCTAAAGTGGCAGGACCATTTTGCATTACTGCCAGAAATATATGGGCATTCCAGTTGCTTCACATCTTCACCAACACTCGGTATTATCAGTTGTGCAGGCATGTGTGGGTGCATGCATGCAAACATGTGTGTGTGATTGTGCACATATTTAACTATCCTGAAGGAAGCATAGCGCTCCCTCGTTGTGGGTTTAATTTGAAAAGTTCTCATGGCTAATTATGTTGGATGGATAAAATACAACTCTCTCTGGTATCCTCAGAGTTCTGGTCTCTTTGACCATCTTACTGATGTTTCCTTGTTTTCCTTGTCCCTAATGGATGCCTTCCATCCTCTGTTTTATCATGAGCTTAGATGACCCTTTTTAGACCAGGTGGACAATTGCTTATAGCCTCCAGAGGGACATATTTTCCAAACTGACCTTCATCGGATTCTCACCACAGGTTTGACTCCAGGGATGCTCACAGCAGACTGCGATAATTGATTTTCTCAGCAGAGCCCTGGTTTTTTTGTCCCGAGGGCCCTGGGAGGTGAGTGACAGATGACCATGCCACCTGGACTCAGTGCTCTGCCAAGGGGTCACTGTCAGTTTCCCTTTGTAGTTCAAATTGACTCCCAGAAAGTGGGCCATGCTGTCCTAACACCTTGTACTGCCCTCTTCCATGGGGCCCCCACCAGCTGGTGGTTTTTCTTTGAACTGCTGGGATCAACAGCAGCAGCCAGGCCTCTGACTTCAAACAACAGTGGGAGGAAGCACATTTGAGGCAGATGCCAGCTGTCTCCTTGGGTGGAGAAGAGTTGGAATGTGTGTCTCATCATCTAATCCCTTTACATTGAATATAGTTGAGGGTAAGTTGTGTTTCTTGATGTCTGTGTGCCTACTCTGTCCATATATACCTGCATATATGGGTATGAGTCTGTTAGGCTGCATCATAAATGTATCTCATTCTTGGGTTGCATTCAGAAAGTTTGAATGCTGTTGGCCTAAGGTACACAAAAGCAAAGTGACTTCTAAACATATAGTCCATTTATTTAAGATATGGAATCAAGAAGCAATCAGTAATAATGTAAGGGCTTTGACCAATCCAAATACAAAGGGGAAGCACTCCAGTTCTCTCAGACAAGAGGGAGATTGCTGTGGCGTTACGTGCAGCTGCAGGAGAAAGGCCTTCAGGGCTACAAATGGGTTTCCTGGGCTCCAAAGGCCTCCTTCCTATACTTTTGCAGTCTCTGTTCTCCTGATTTTGCTCTCAGGATATGTGGGACACACAGAAGATATCCATCTGAGTGGTAAAGCTCTTAGTGGGAAAAGATGATCGTGACTATTCCATTTGCCAAACATGCTCATCCAGAGCACAAGAGGCCAGGGCATGGCTAGTAATTCAGGCTGTACTTCATCACCCTGGAGGCAGGGGAGAGGGTGACAGGACCCCCACAAGAGCAGCTTCAGGAGTCGGAGTCTGACTCTATCTTCTCTTCCAGGAAGTGGACAGCCAGGCCCTGGGTACATGTTGGAGGTGGGCCATCTGGCTAGGCGGGGAAAGTTCTTGGAATCATTATCTGGCGGTCCTAAGAAAATACCAAAAGGTGAAAGGTTCTAAAGAAACATGGACTGCATTCTCTGTGAGGAATAATTGGTAATTAGGTTTAAGAAAAACACCTTTGCAGTTGGTTTTAAAGACTGATGTGATCTGAGGGCCTCATGGCTCCTACAGAAATATATAAGGTGCCAGCCTTCCTGAAATGACACCGACTTTAAGCAGCTAGGGCAGCAAGGGTACCTCTGGGGAAGGGCATACCTCCTTCAGTAGTGCCCTCACCCCCACCAGCTTGGCTTCTTCCCTTACCCACCCTCTGTTCAAGTTGGGAATCTAATCAATTCCGTTGTTGGCCACTTGTCAAATTCCCCTGGTGGTTTCCTTCCCAGATAATTTTGTTTTCTTTCTGATATTCTTTGTCCATTTTTTTCTTTGTTTGTTTTTATTTGGGTTGACATTCTCTTTCAAGGCCAGTCAGGTTACTAAAATATTAAAAAACAAATAGAAAAAAGAAACTTCTTATTTCATCAACCAAATCATGCCATTAAAAAAAATAAAAGAGCTCACTTCTGTAGAATTTTTTCCTGCTGGTGTTCTCTCCAAACTGCAATAAATCTCAGTTAACCATGATCCTTAGAGAATGGGGGATAAATGTAATTAAAATTTTGAGATATCTATTACCCAGAAAACCTGCCATTAAACCTTCTGTTTATATATACTTGAACTATTTGACTTACCTTTTAGCTTTGGACCATACTAGAATTGTATGGGAAGTTAAGAGAATGTTTTTCTTTTTTGACATAGGATATTGTCAATATAAATAGCCGTTCTTATGGCCCAGAATATAGACAAAATAGGAATGAAAGTTTGAGTGAATTTGTACTTATTCCAGAACCTTCTAGATCATAAATGTCCTTTAATCCTCTAGCTTCTTGTTTTGTGGTGATGCTCTTCCTCCTTTAAAATATTACAGGTATGCCAATCCCAGTAATCTGGAACTCTGGCAAGAGTGCCCGTGTTATTTCATGCATCCGTTGTCAGCCAACCGAAGGAAAATAGCAACAGCAGGCCTGATTCTGCCTGTTTCAAAGTGACTGCTGGCTGAGAATCGAAGTGATATGGCAGTTCTCCATAGTCACACAATGAGCTAGTGACACAGCCAGAGATAGATTCCAGGTCGTCAAGCCAGGTCATCTACCCAAAGTATATCTACCTCACTACCAATTGGGACACCTCAAGTTCCATCATTAAGAAGTATACCTTGAAGCCTTGATGACCTGTTTACAAACCCCTCCTGAGCAGGAGGGTGTAACACCTACAGTTGCTACTGACCTCGCCCACCTCAGAGGGAATGCTAATAGTTAAGGATAGGGTCCTAGGGAACAAAGTGCAGAGACATGCAAAATGGGAAAAGGCAGGTGGGTAAGAGGGGAGTAGGACATCTGAATTGGGGGGTGGGGGTACAGAAATGAACTTAAAATTTTCTCAGAGACCATATAGCATGTGGTATGTCTCACTGTGTTCTTTCTCTTCCCTTTTGAACCCCTAACATCCTGTGGAAAATGCTGGGGCTTCTCTCAGGGCTCCTCCAAGACTATAGGCATTTTGGCCCAATGTGGTCCCCCATCTCTCACCCTTTTTCCTAGGTAGCAGGTATCAAAGGGATATTCCTGGCAAACAAGAAGGTGGATGACCAGGTGAAGACATACATCACTTACAACAAGGGCAGGGATTGGCGCCTACTGCAAGCTCCAGATGTGGACCTAAGAGGAAGCCCAGTGCACTGCCTGCTGGTCAGTCACCCAGTCTCATGTGAACTCCACAGGGAAGGCTGGTTACCTGAGGATGCTGCCTCAGGGGCTTTCTTCCATTAGGGGGCCTTAGGAGCTTGGCTGGTGCTGGGCAGGCATTTCCCACAACTCCCAGGGTGTGGAGCTGTGGGCTCAGACCACTTGGGTAGAAAGTTCAGTTGAAACTCAGAGGCTTTTACTGAGAAAATAGTATGTGATCTAACCCTTAGTAAGGTAAAGAAATATACAAGAGAAAGTACCTGTATTCTAGGGTCCCAGACAGCTCAGTAGTGACAACACACCTCTTAACTCATGCTGATATGATACAGTTCTATAAGTGTTTGATGGATGTCAAGGTAAGCAAAAGTTGCTTTGGAAGCTCAGGAAAGGTCAGGCTGCTATGTCCACATGGAGTAATTAACCTATCAGCATCCTCAGGGTGGCAGCTGCATGGAATATTGGGGTAGGAGCAATGGAGGACAAGATGTATAAGATGTTCTATCTGCCCTCATGTGCTACAACTCTAGGTGGGGACAGAAGACAGATAATTAACAGTGACATTCACAACTTTCAGTGTCATCTTAAAAGAGGACCTATGGGCCAGCAGTGTGGTGGTTGCCAGAGGGAAGTGGACAGAGGAGCTTGGGGATGGAGGGAAACCTAATATGTGGTGACAGAAGATGGTTTGACTTTAGGTAGTAAGCACATAGTGGAATATACAGATCGTGTGTGAGAGAAATGTACATAGAAACCTATATGATCCTATCAATCAATGTCACCCCAATAAATTTAATAAAAAATAGAGAAAAGCATTTAAAAAAGAAATTCTTCTAAGGTTCTAGAAATGGTTATGTTTCTGCTCAGGAAAAAAAGTTGCCTGTTGCCACTTATTTAAAAGGTTTATTAATCACTGAATCATATTGTAGACATTATTTTAAAAACTGGAGCCATAGTGGAAAATAGGGCAAACATGACCTTTCCCCTTTTGTAGTATCGGTCCAACTCCATGATTTTTGCTTGGGGGTACTAAGAAAGTCAAAACCAAATACCTACCTATTTCTAAAAACTGGTCACAACATAATTTTCCCTCCATACCTTACCCATGGCTTCATCTTATTTCTTTGACCTAATTTTCTACTTACCCAATTTCATCATTTTCATATGTTTTATTTGTTATGTAATAACTATATTATACATCCCTATAAATTATTTTAAAGAATACACAGATAGGGATAAATAAGTAAATAAATATTGGATACAAACTTGCATGAGTTTTAGGTAGTGGCTTCAAATATTTCAAGTGAAATTATAAATAGGAACCAAATCCATAAAACAGAAACAGAGATAATCTGGTTGAAAAAGAGGGTAGAGAGCCTGGCAATCAGCTTCCCCTTATCACCCCTCCCAGTGGGGTCACTCAGGGCTCTAGGAAGCAGAGTGTGGTGGTCAGGGTCAGATGTGGGGGAAGGTCAGTGCCATCTGGTGGTAAGGAACAGTCAGGGAGGTGTCCTAAAGCCCGCCATGACCTGGATCTTGATGGATGGGATGGGGGTGAGGAAGAGGAGGGAGAGCAGGCAGTGGGGTGGGAACAGGGCCAGGTGCTCAGGGCTGTTCCTGATGTGAACATATCGGCTATCTCAGGTGGAGATGACTTCTGCCCAAACCTGAGTGTGTGGCTCACATCCAATCCTCGCTGGTTCCGGAAGCCTAACATCTGGTGAGGCGGGGCGTCTGTCAGGAGTTTCCTGGAATAAAGCCATTTCCTCCTTCTCCCTTGTAGCCCTTCTGCTCCTTACACCTGCACTTGCAGACCTCTGAAAATCCGTATTCCTCTGGAAGGATCTCGAGCAAGGCGACAGCCCCGGGACTTGTGGTGGCGACAGGTAAGGAAGATGTGCCCTAGGCTTCTTCCTCACTGAGAGCTACTGGATCATGTTTATAAGTTCTTTGGATTTGTTTGCGCATCAGATGAAAGCTACGGGCACTCTTGCCAGGACATAGACAGGGTGCCTGGATCCCCAAGGCCATTCTAATAACCCAGGAAAAGAGCTCCAGACACTTCTAAGTTCTAGGTGAGTGTGCCATCCCTCAGTCACAGAGCAGTCCTCTCAAAGTAAACTGACTGATCAGAAAGATTATTTGTAATAGGGAATTCTCATTTGAAGAAAATGTGACCTGTGAACTTCCTAGCTCACCAAATACAAGTTGGGGTAGTGCTCTCTTTACACACAGGATCCTTTGCAAAGGGTTTCATCCCCAAGCTCTTTTTAATTATGAGGTCTCTGGTGCATGGAAAGGTTTGTTTGCACATGATTAACACTTGGCTGAGAGCCTGGGGAAAAGGACCGAAAACTTAAGGTTGCATTGTTGGAACCACTGTCCACTAAACATCAATCAGAAATGAAGATAAAGACACTTGGAAATGAAAAGGAAAGTCTCTGCGGGGAGGTGCTCTGATTAGCATGCACTTGATTTACATATGCCTTCTCAGGAATACATTGATGGCATAAAGTGGGGCAGGCTCCTCGTCTTCGACGTTGGAGCTCTGGTGTCAGGCAGCTTTTCACTAATGAAAGCAGATGAATTCACAGCACCTTTCTGAGGGGCACATTCTGTTCTATCTCATCCACCGAAGCTCTGCCCCTGCACTGACTGCTCTGCTAGACGTGGCTTCATTGCCCGAGCCTCCAGCTGTGCGAACTTTAAATACAGCCTGCGCCCAACCACTCTGATCACATGGGCAACTAGGGTAGCCTTCTGGCATTTCAGTCAACTTCTCTCAGCCCCATTGGGTTGGGCTCACCGTGTTTAACAGCACGGGCTTCGGAGAGCTTGGGACAGTGAGAGATGAGAGCAGGCAGTCTCTGTTCTCCTGGGTGGGGAGTGACATCTGCACTCTGTAATGCCCGTGGGTATACCTCCCGAATCCTGGCTGCTGAACTCGCTTCCTCTCTCAAGGTCTACAGGAGGCCCTGGACTGGAGTAGGAGCAACGCTGAAAACCCATAATCCATAATAAAAGTTCATGTTATTTAAGTGTGCATGTACTATGTAGCCAGGCTTTGTTCTCTGTGGCTCCGTGGCACTGACCTTCAGTGTTTTCATTGGCGAAGTGGGAATAATAGTGGAGACAGAATTGGAGGAGTAAATGAAGCAATGGATTTACAGTGCTCAGAGCGGTGCCGAGGATATACTGAGTCCTCAATCCGTGTTACCTGCTATCATTAATATCACAGAAGTTACAACCACTGTTTTTGCACAGAAGAAAGGGATTTGCTCATCGCCTTCAGCAGAATCCGTAAATTGTATGTGTACACTTTGCATGCACGGAATGAATGAATCGCTCGTTAGCCCTGTCATCCTGCTCCACAGGCTGAGCTCTGACACTTACTAGCTTCATGAGTTTGGCTGCATTCTGTAGCCACTGAGCTTTGTTTTCCTCGTCTGTGAAGTGGGGATGTTTTCTAGTTTGTGAGGGTGATTAAGAATTAGAGATGGAAGAGTGTGTCTACACAACCCAGCAAAGGGCTGAGAGCGTAGAGAGTAGAGTTACTGGTGGTTGTTATTACCTGTGATCAGCACATGCCTCTGAATTAGTCCAATGTTGAGGCTTTATACATTAATAAACATACAGACATTGAAAATTTGGTTTTTATTTTTTTATCTGAATATATCAGAATTAACTGATTTATTTTTCTTTCCCCTTTGTAACTCTTGTAACTTTGTGTGGCTTTTTGCTGCACCCTGGGACATTGGAGGGATATAATGTAGCTGGCCTGATGAAAAGGCGGAGCTAGATCCCAGGCACATGACTCCTCCTACCCCCGTTTCTCCTTATCCTGTGTGCCAACTCTCCCTGTGAGATTATTTGCTATCAAATAATTATGAGGTTAGCCAAGGGTTTCTTCAGTGGCCTGCATAGAGCCTCTCTCTCCAGGGCCCTTTCCTACACCCATACACTTCTCCTGCCTTCGAGTGTCAGGGACTCTGGGCTCTTTCCCTGCCACTCCTGTTACTGCCTCTTCCCATCTCTCACTGAGATGTGATCTCAGGGAAGCTGTGTGGATGAAAGCACACCCTTGGATTCATCTCTACTTTCCATTAAGGCTGTCTCACAAGGCAGATGGAATTCCAGTCTGGAGAGTTTGACAATTGCTTTTAGCAAGCAGACTCACCAGGGTTCTTCATATCCTTAGCACTGTGGTTTTAGGCTAGCACTCAAGACCTCACATCCTCACAGTGCCTCGCAGTGTGCAAAGCACTTTCCCTGCCTTGGTTACACAAGGACCCTATCATGTAGAAAAGGTTATGACTCTTCTCCGCAATTAACCAATGAAGAGATGGAGGAAAAGGGGGAACACATGTCATGCTATGTCCACATTCCTTCTGGCTCCAAGACTAGTCTGTCCAGTAACCATTCAGCGACACCTAGCCCTGAATTTCTTCATGTACCAGCTCCACAATGACCCTGGGCTCCCTGCCATGCTTCCTATAAACTCTGAGTGTTCAAACCTAGTGTTGTCCCTCCATGGAGGCACTTTCCCTCCCTGCCCTTCCTCCTCTGAGCCCTTGATTGCCCAGTATAGGCAATGGTGAGAGAAGCATCTCTAACTCCAGAGGACTCCAAAATTTCTCCTCTCTCTCTCTTTCTCTCTCTCCTCTCCCTCTTTCCACATTTTTTCCCCTACAAGTTTTTAAAGAGCACAAAAGGGTAGCCCTGGAGGAATTGGGGCATGGCGATAAAAGCCCATTGTTTAGAGCCGACAACAAGTGCAGTAGCTCACCTCCATTATTTGCGAGTTAACTGTTGGTGAGAAACACGCCCAGTTCTCCATCTCACACCTCCTCCCTCTCTCCTGTTGCACCACTTCAGTGGGGAACAGCTACACCTTCCAACCTGGCTGGCAGCTGGCCACTTTGGTGAGCCTTTTCAGTTCCACATTAGCCAGTGGGGCACATTGTTTAAATCATCCTTCTCTGACACTGTAACTTTGCCAGAGATTTCCCACTGGGCCATTTAGGGACTGAACATGTTCACAGATCAAATCATCCTGGATACATTCTTTGTGTCCCTTCATCTGGGAATCAACTTTTTGGTCTCTGGGATTAACAGCATTTCTTTCAGAGCTCCTTCCAATAGACAGAAGATATTTCTAAAAACAGACATCATTGTTAGCCTTAGGTTCTTACCACCATGAAGCCCCCACAATCATTCAAGTCAAGCTGTGAAAGAGAGGCTGAGGATGTTGACAGAACCAGTTTTTAGAGAGGGTAAAAGGTGATGGCATAGATCCTAGGAACCTATGACAGGGATGGCAGACTTGAGCCCTAGGTTCTCTCTCTCTCTCTCTCTCTCTCTGCTTTTCCCTCTCTCCCCTACCCACTTGTGGTTGACACTACTAATTTATCACCATACTCTGTTCTCTTGAAATCAATTATGGCCTCAGAATCCTTATTAGTACTATGTCCCAGGCAACCCTCAGCCAACAACTTGAGTTGATATTCTCTGCCCCATACTTCTTATCTTTATCTGTATCTTCCAAAACCTATATCTGGAGAATGGAATTCCTAGTCCCAGATAGATAGCTCCAGCGCTGCCTGCCACGCCTCTTCCCACTTCACTTGCACCTACTCTTTGAGCCCTGAGCCCCAGGGTTATTTTTGGAAGCCTGAGTGTCAGAACAAATAGACTAGCTTTGTGCTCCTGATGCCGATGGGGGCTTGACAAGCTGTAGCCTGGCTTTAATTTCTCATTTTGAAACATTAAATGTCAGGAGATCAATTAACATTTTCATTATTGCATTTTTATTGTACTCTTATTTAGGTTACAGATGTGTGGGAGCCAACATTCCTTCCTGCTTTCTCCCCGCCCTTCCTGCTGTTTTTTAAATAAAAATAAATACCAGTCAAAATGATATATTCTTACATGTTTAGGGTACCTTCCTGATTCTCAGTGCCTCTCCAAATGCACATCAACATCAGAATATGATTCAATCATCTGTCTACGCATTCATTCATTCCACAATTAATTATTGAGCAACGAACTGCTACATTATGGGCACTGTTCTGGACTCTGAGGGAGTTGAGGTATCCATTGGGGACACTTGGGCAATACAGATAAACTAGAAAATCTCAATCACTTTCTTTTACAATAAATATAACCCCAAGGAAATAAAGTGCAAGAGTAAGAAAAAGGAGAAGAGAGAAAAAAACAGGGATAGAGGCAGTAAGTGTGGTCAGTCTAGGCATAAACGAGGTGACTTCTTTACCTGCCATGCTTGATGGCATGGTCTGCTAAGTATAGTTGTCTTATTCTGGGCACCCCACAATTTAGATTATATAGTTTATACTATTGGGTCACTCAACTGCCTGTCACTCAAAGAGACATTTTGACTAGTGAGAGTGGGAAACAGCCCTGGCCAGGTAGCTCAGTTTGTTGGAGCATCGTCCTGATGCATCAGGGTTGTGGGTGTGATTCCTGTTTGGGGCCCATATAAGAATCAACCAATGGATGTGTGAATGAGTGGAACAACAAGTTGATGTTTCTCTTTCTCTCTCTCCGCCCCGCCCCCACAACTTCCTCTTTCTATCTAGAATCAATAAATAAAGTATTTTTTTTAAAGTTGTGTGGGACACACACAAGGGCACACACACACCAGTGTTTCTTTGGCTAAAATATATGTAAAGAGAAAGGTGTCCCTAGGCTCAGCTTCTCCACGCTCCCACTCCATGTCAACTCTTCCACTTGTTGCCATCTTCAGGGAACACTGTCAAGATCAATTTTAAGAGATTGTTGGTATACAGAATGAATAGTTCAAGTGATCCAAACTAACCAGTATTCGGTCTTTGAATTTTACCATTTAAAGGTTCATTTCCGTCATATTATTTACTTTTTTCTCATATTGGGTTTATCTTCTTGCTGGGTTTTTGATATGACACCAAGAAAGAAACTATACAAATCAACCCTAAACATCACCTGGGAAACCTTTTCTCACTGTTCCCTCTCCCCTAACCCCAAGTACCCATAATCTATGACCTGCCTAATAATTCAAATACTCTGCTTGTGTTTCAGGCAACATTGGCCCAGAGCTCTCATATACTGATATCAGTGTGTTCATCTCTTCCGATGGGGGCAACACATGGAGACAGGTAACTGGGAGATTCAGAGACAGGGAAGAGGGATTTAGGGCAATTTCTGATAACATCTCACCTTCCTATAGATTCTCAGGCACATTATGACTTTGTGGTTGCAAAGAAATGGAAGCAGCTGTTCAGTTGGATCGATTGGGTTGGCAGGTTAGATGACCAATGGGGTCAAATGAAAAGACCACTGGGCAGGGAATAAGAGGAGCTGGAATTTCCCCAATTACTTTATTTTATTCGGCAATATGTATGGAACAGTCACTGGATGTGGAGGTACTATGCTGGTTGCTAGGGATACAACTGATAAAATGGTTTCTATCATTAATGTGCCATGGGATCTTTGCAAGCAGGCCTCTTAATCTTTCTGGATCTGTTTCTTTATCTACAAGATGAAGGGGTAGAATATTAAGCCAGCAAAATGGTGCAATCCTGTGATTAAGTATTGTGCAGGTCCCACCATAAGTAAGGATGAAACAGCTGCATAGATACATGACCATATGAACAAATAATTCAGTTGTACAAACGTTTGGAGCAGCACTGTCCAATAAAACTTTCAGCCCTGATGAAAATGTTCTGTATCTGTTCTGTCCCTGTGGTTACTGAGCACTTGAAGTGTGACTAGTGTGACGGAGGAAGCGAATTTTAAACTGTATTTGTTTTAATCAATCTAAATTTGAATAGTCTCCTGTGGCTACTCTATTGGGCAACACAAATTTATACAATGCCAGCGAGGTATCAAGTACAGAACTAAGAAGGCTGTTGAGTACTTCAGATAGCTTTCCTCAAGGAGATCAAAATTAAGTAGTGGAAATGGGCTTGTAAATAACAGGAGCTTGGGGTGATTTTATTATTTTAGTAGCATTATTAGCATGTGGAGAAAAGAAAGGAGTTGTTCTACTTGGGAAACCTGGGAAAGACTTCACAAGAAGAGCTGACATTTTACTAAGTTTTAAAGGTAAGAAGCTTTCTACCTGGGGAAGAAACAGGAGTAACTTGATGATGAAGGTGAAATCTCATTGGATAAAGTTGTCGTCACCATCATCAACATCATCCTCACCACCCCCATTACCACCGCTGTCACCACTACCACTATCAAAACAATTTACCGAGGACTTACTAGACACAAGCAAGTACTTCAAGGCATACAACAAAAAATACGTTCTGGTTCCTACTCATGAGGCCATAATCAGATGTATGAGGAACAGACACAAAATGAAAACATACTTTCAAAATATAAGATAATCATTAAAAGGGCTCAATGAGGATAGAAGCTGGGATGCAAATTCTGCTGGTATAGAAACTCCAAAGAGACAAGCCATTGTCCCTCCAACTCAAGGAACAGCTCACCCCACCAAGTGGTGACTGCAGCATTTCTTCCTTGTGCTGTCACTACCTGGTTTTTTTCCCCTTGTCCTAAACAGCTGAGGGTTCCAGTTTCCACTCCAGTGCTGGACCGGGCAAGAGATGGTAGTGGCCAGAATGATAGCATTGAGGGTAGAGTGTGAGCAGAACAACTTCTCTCCTCTCCAATGCCAAGAACCTCCATTGCGTGGCTTATCAAAGAGCCCACCTATAGATCTGGAGAGAAAATGCTAGCATTACAGTTTCAGAGTCTTTGATTATATCTAAAATACAAACAAATTCCCCTTATGTCCTTTGTGCATTAACACTCATCATTGTATGGACATTCTTCTCTCATGTAAAATCAAATATGGGAAAGAAAACGAACTGAGGCCTGGCCTGAGAATCCACTTGCTTCTTTTCTGTAGTGTTTCTGAGGCAGATGTGAAAAAGGCCCCATTCCTCCTACTGTTACCTCCCTTTCAAACCTGCCTATTTCTTCTTACCCATTCTGGTACTTCTCACTTAACCCACCCTCCCAACCTCTCCATCCAGGCTGCAGGGAGCACCATGAATGCTAGAAAGCTAGAGGGATTCTTCAATTCCACTTTTCTCTAGAAGATTTAAAGTAGGGGATTGGGTTTCTGCTGGTGAAATGTCTCTTTCCTATTTCAGGTTGGAGATTTGAAGTCATATGTACTAGAATCATTGCTATATATGGGATTAGGTTAGAAGTTCTCTTAGCTAAGGGCCTTGCATTATAGTAGATGCTTAGTAAATGCCTATGTTTATGGATGAATGGATCACCAAATGAGTGGGTGGATGGATAAATAGGTGATAGGCAAATGGTTAAATCAAAGAATAAATTACTTTAGGTCCCTGGGAGATCTATGTTTCTATGAGCATTTAGTACAAAGACCCTCAGGCACCAAACTTAGGTCTTTATCCATCTTGCAGGGAAACCTTGAAGGTAGTGGCTAAGACTAAGAACTCAGTCATCATGTATACCATAATTTCTAAAGGAAAGTCTTTTATCTTCCCAGACAATTATAAACAGAACTATAAGACCATGTTTAAATTAGCATCTGAATAGTTGAGGAAGAAGAGAGAGCTGAGTAGTAACCTGCTAAAATAAAGATGGGGAAGCTTTTTTAGTCATGTTTTCCTTTTGATAATCCAATTGCGCATGCATCTTGTTACCTCCCCTTGTAGCACACTGGTTCACAGGACTAGTGGGAAGAGCCATGGAGAAGCCATGTCCTCGGCCTAGGGAGACTTATTAGTTCTTGGCAAGCCCATTTCCTGATCTACTAAAGCGGGAGGTAGCACTTGCCAAATTGCCTGATGGGGATGTTGGAAGAAGGAACAATTTATGTGAAAGACTTTGTAAACTGGGAAGCACTATGCGAATGTAAGGTGTTGCAATAATTGTTGTTATTGTTCCAGATCTTTGATGAAGAGTACAATGTCTGGTTCCTAGACTGGGGTGGCGCCCTGGTGGCCATGAAGCACACACCTCTGCCAGTCAGGCACTTGTGGTAAGGACAGCTCCCTGCTCTATTAATGAGCAATTTACGGTGGAAGGAGTTGGGACAAGTTATTCCGCATGGTTTTGTGCCCATTCTTCACTTCATCATCCATTTATTCATCCACCCATCCGCTTAACGTACATTGCATCATCTAACTGTTAGGTAGTAGTAGTAGGCCAGGTAATTTAGGTGGGGAGAAATGATACATAGAGTGGGATGATGGGAACAGTGCTCTGATAAGGCAAAAAAAAAGATCAAGAATGACCTCTGAATTCAAATGGATAAGGTTAAGAATTGAAAATATGGGAGATGCAAATTGCTTCAAGAAGAAGGTTAGTGCATGAACTAAGTTCAGACCTAGATAATTTGAGTTTGAGATGTCTATAAATATTCAAGCAGAGATGATCATTAGTTGTCAGGCATATTCATCTGAAAGTCAGGAGAGAGGTCTGGGCTGAGATTCTGGATTTAGATTGGTTTAGTTGTCAGGCGGTAGTGGAAGCCATGACGGTGGGCTCAGTGCCTCAGGAGGGTGGGTGTAACAAGAAGCAGCCAGGGCCTCCTAAGGAACACTGGTGAACACTAACATGCAGAGCAGAAGAAGAAATTGTGGAACAGAATAAGGAGTTGCTAAAAAAAAAAAACACAAAAAAAGCCCAGGAGAAATATTTGCAGGCATGCTGAAAGAAGAGGTGATCAATAGCACCGATTCTATAATCAGATAAGTTAGTTATAGAGTGAAAAACAGTCTAGGACTAATCAACACATCATTGATGATTCTTGTCAGAGTAGATGCAAGAGAGGTGGGCTTAAACGGTAGATTGCAATAGGTTTATGAATGGATGAATGAATGAATCAAGGAATGATAAGCAATGGGGTAACAGAGAGAGACTGTAGATAACTCTTTTTAAGAAACTAGATAAGTAGCCCTGGCTGATGTGGCTCAGTGGATTGAGCGCTGGCCTGCGAACCAAAGAGTTGCTGGTTCAATTCCCAGTCAGGGCACATGCCTGGGTTGTGGGCCAGGTCCCCAGTAGGGGGCATGTGAGAGACAACCACACACTGATGTTTTTCTCCCTCTCTTTCTCCTTCCCTTCCCCTCTCTTTAAAAATAAATAAAATCTTTAAAAAAAAAGAAACTAGATAAGTAGATTATAGAATAAAGTTGAATATAAATATCTATACATATATTTAATATACATATATATATTAACCCTCCAGTGAGGAGAAATAGCTGAGGATATATTATTAAGGTGATGTATTTAATGATGATGATGATGTTGCTGTTGTTGTTTGTTTTCGTTTGGGGAAGGGGTTGGATAAGTCTCCTGTGGGTTGATATCCTGAGGGAAAGGAGTCTCGGGTTCAGCTAAGTGAAAATTTGAGCGTGAAGATTTGATGGTAGAGAATGTGCTCCCTAGAGTACAGGTGGAATTGGATTATCCACGGGCTAGAAGGTGGACTCTGGCTTAAGTACCAGGCCCGTGATTTGTGGAGTAAGAATTTTTAGAGACTTTTACTGGGAAGCATCAGATCATAATCAGGAAAAGACATAAGATCCCCATCTCTCCGTCTGGCCATTTATTAAGTTAAACCATATGAAATTGGCATTTTTGTAAGTCAAAAATGGTGAAATATCGTCAGTTCCTTAGAGCTCAACCTAGCATAAAGTAAAATGGTAACACCTACTACTATATCTTCTTAGAGAGAGATTGAGAGAATAAATTTTAAACATATACATGAGCCATTTATAAGAAAAGTGCTCTATCAACTCAAGGATGAGCTTGTAAAAGTTCCCAGTGTAATTGTTTATCATCCTTTTACTACTGAGCATAGACTTTTTGGTTAGCATCAGAGGAATGGAATTAGGTGCTATTAATGATAGTCAGCATTTACTGAGGGATTGATTATTACATTGCCGATACTGTTCGAAAGCTTTACATGAATTATCTTCCGGAAACACCCGTATGTATGTGAGTACTCTTTTTATCACATATTTATAGCGCCATTGCAGTGCAGGCATATTAAATACCTTGCTCAAGGCTACACAGTTAGTACCAGGCAGCACCAAGTTGGGTCTCTGTAATGGAGGCTCTTCTGTTTTAATGACTAATCTCCCGGATACTTTAATGAGTACACAGAGGCTTATTTACCACATGGCCCTGCCTTCTGAGAGATCACAGTCAAGGAGTTTAGATGGTCCACATGTTACTTCCAAAAGGAGCACTTGTCTGGGAATTGGGGGAAATCATCTAAGTTGGGAAATTATTTAATATTCTCTCAGGGATATGTAAGTAGGATCAAATCACGCCTTTCAAAGTCATCAATACGAAGTCTGAGTTCTCTTTTTTTCTGTGATGTATCTCTTCTGTTGATGAAAAAATAATAATAAAGCTCAGTAAAAATAAACAACATTCCCATTGAATTACGTCCAATAATAATAATGGTAATAATACCCTCCATTTGTTCACCTACAGTATTGAAAATAATTTTTCAAACTCAGCTTTTGAGGTAGAATTTTCTCCACATAAAGGATATTGGCACTGTTATTTGTCATAAATGCTACACATTTCCTTGAACTTGGACGTCACCCATGATTTCTCCTTATTTACTTATCTATAATGCCTTTCTAAAATCATGCCTCCAGTGGTTAAATGCCAGCTATTGAGTGTGTTAGAAAGCAACCACAAATAACTCATTCAGTAATTCTGCTTTGAACTTCGATTTCAAAGGCTAAGTGAATGTTTTGTAGGGACTTGACCATCAATGTTTCCGTAAGAAATTCTTGACTGATTTTGTCTCCTGCTTATGAATTGCAAGCTTGTGAAACTCAAACATAGTTTCTTTATTACCAGTAGTTTCTAATTAAGTCATAAGCTTCAAGATAAACACACAGCTCATTTTAAGTGGAAGAAAGGTTAAGTGATCACTTTGTTGTTACTTTCCATTGTATGTCTCTGATGTTATTTTGTATACAGATGTATATGTATTTGCATAGGAAAATGACACCAGCCTACTCACTCTCACACAAGAGTACTGTGGCTCTCAAATTTAAATAATAGCTACATTACCTTTCAGAGAAAATAGGAGTCATAATTGAAAACTGGGGGAAACTTTAGCTAGGCTAACAAGGCATGCTGTTTCCTGTAAATTGAAATGATAGGGAGCTAGATATGCATGAAGAAAAAAAGCATACAAATTAACTAATCTGTTTGTGACCAGCACATTTGGATGCAGAGAGGTTAGCACGTAAGTGCTATTTCAGGTCAGCCTTCCAGATTGTATTACCGTTGTACCTTCGAAGCATTAGAGTGAAGGGAACAATGGAACCCCACGGAATCAGTGTTTTAATGAAAACTTAGACAAGTGGACTGGGATCCTACAGTTTGCTTAGCTCTGACAGGTGATCAGTGTCTCCTTTCAATGGAATGTTCTTGGAAACTGAAAGCAAAACATCACCTGGCCTCTTTTGTTCAGCAAAATGTTCACACAAAAACAATAGTTCCAATGAAGAGCATCTCTGAGAAGTGAAAGGCATGTGCTATTCTGAAGACCTTCCTGGTTGCTAAAATGCTACCACCTCATGCTTTGGGATAAAATAGAACAGCACACCTCACCGAAGGGAGAAACATGGATTCTCAAGGACCATTATAACTCTGTTTCTGTGCTAGAGACTTCTGGGGAGGGTTCTGGCTGTTCCTGGAAGATTCTGTTCCATTTTAGTTGACCTTATCTCAGTATCATAAAGTTATAGACACATGAAGCAAGGAGAGGGTCTTAGCAGATACCTCTGTGATACCGAAGAGAGTCACTCTACTTCACCAGAACACCACAGTGCTGGTCAACTTGCAAATACCCAGGGCGGAGAGTTCCCATCTTGTATAATGCCTGTAGCTTGTTTGAAAGGTTGTTTTTGTGTTGAGCAATAATGAACCTACTTGTAATTTTTGTCCATCAGCTCTTGTTCTGCTGGACAGATTTATGCAGAGTGTTTGCCCTAGAATTGCATGTCAATTTTAGAGTTTTGGAAAGGACCACAGTTGGAAAGGATCTCAAGAGATTTCTTTGTCTGGCCTTTATAAATTCTGGAAAATGAGCAGATATGTAACTCGAGACATATTCTGTGCATCTTTCATTTATTCCTCACATATTGTTTGAGCATGTACTGTTCGTGTACCACTAGTA